>JALLBE010000721.1:0-14101 GCA_036939795.1 Thalassiosira mediterranea
ATTAGCACCTGGGCCCATACATAGTACTAATGTTACATAGCAACCAATTCAGTGTTGAAAAAATTAAAGTTTGTCTTAGCTTTGCAAACATGCATGAACCTGGAACCTGTAGCCTGCTTAGCCTCACAAAGTTTACCATTCCTCCCATGTGAGAGGTGAGGGTTATATCCCGGTGCCTGGCGAAGCACGAAAGTCGCTCATGCATCGAAGCTGAAGGCCACAGAATCTGTGGCCGCTTGCTTTTCGTCGCTTGTGCTCGGTGGTGGCAGAGTGGTGGAGTGTGAGCACATCCGAGCACGCAGGCTATCGCGGGACTCAGTTTTAAAAATTTAAATGATTTACTATGTATGAAGGTAGTTGAGTGAAGATACAGGGATATGATTTCCACTTGTTTTGAGATGTCACACACTACGTATCATAATTTTGGGCATAGCAACGTTTTCCCCTTTTTCAGCTCAAAGTCAAAGCAATTGTAAATCATGCAACAAACTCTGTGTCAGTCTTCTAGAACTCATTGTACAGCAGATGTCATTTCATGTTTGAAATATAAGTTTTGGTGTCTGGTTCTGAACTATGGCATTGTGGTATTGGGAAGTTTTTGAGTAGATGAATTCTTCTCTCAAAGGCATGAGATTTAGTTCATTGTTATGGTATGTGAAAAAGATCATTAAAAGCTTTCCTGGTAAGTCTGACAAAGCCAAACTACCCCAGAAAGGGTATGCAGGCGTAAGTAGATAAATGTGTTTTACATATGAACGCCACAAACCAACTTGACCATGGCGGCAGTGCCACCCCTTGCTTGCTGGCCTATTGTTCCGCACAGGGAAAAGTCATCTGTCTGTGGATGGACTTCTAGAGGTGGGATGCTTGAGACATGGTGAAATTGCCCCTATTTTGGGTGTGACTTGGCATTTTGTCTGCGATTTCCAGGTCTCTTTTTGATATTAGAAACATTTAATTTTTTCTTTTGATTTCGACAACTTAGTTCAGAAATTTTGCATACGTCACTGTTTGTTTTTAATTGAGTACAATGTAAATTTACTAGTTCATGCCCAAGGCATATCTCAAGTATGGACGATGGCTGCAATAAATGTAAAAAGGAAGTGGCTTCAACTTCAGGTAAGGCATTACATTGAAGCGCACTCGGCTGATCAGATGGAGCTGATTTTAGTAAAATATCTAGAATATTGTACATTAGGAATTTTCACTTAATCAGATATGGTCTGTCCGGCCAAGTGTGTAGCGAGCATATCACTCCACTATCTTCATTTGAGATATCTTCCATTTCAATTTTATTTGCATTAATTTGCAAATATTGTCTCAAGCCACAGTTGGATTATTGTACATGCTTGTGATAGTAAATTACGTTGAGAAGCATTCTAATATTGTTTGAGATTACCCAATCGTCGTTGGCTGCATTACAACATTCTAAGTTGATCCTCCTTGTCAGTGGCCATGGTTCACATGAGCTACTTTGAGAGTTATCCGATGTGGTAAGCTCTGATTTTGTATCAAGTTTAGAAATCTAGAACTGGATTGGCTATGGCTTGTACTGGAACTGGAGCTAGATAGTTGTTTAGGTAATCTTTTGACCAAGGACACTTAGTGACCATTCTTGCGCCTCTTGCTCTTCCTTGAAGCAGAGCCTGATTTCAGGCCGCGCCCTTCTGAGAGAGCCTTTGATTCCTCTTGAAGAATTTTCTCATACTCGTCAGCGTCAGCATAAATTGAAGATGCACCCAAGCTGCCATTCTTCCTTTTGTTTTGTTTTTTACTGTCACTTTCCGATGACGAGTCACTATCCAGCACACCCTCTCTCATATCCATACCTCCATCATCACTGTCACTTTCATCCTCTCCCAAAATCCGTAGCATATCTTCTCCCTCCTCATCATCGCTACTAACTGCATCCATGAAACCATCCTCATTCCTATTGCTGGCACTCTCAGAGTTATCATCACCCTCTCCAGTATTGTTGCTAGTCTCCTCCTCCTCATCATCATCATCATCATCATCATCGTCATCCCCAAAATCACTCCAATCGTCCATGTCTGGGTCCTCTTCGTCAAAATTTGCTTTTCCATTGCCTGATGTTTCCATCATCTTCTCTGCAAGCTGAGTTACAAAGGCTTCCTCCTCAGAGTCAGTGTCCCCTCCAAAGTCGGCATCAATCATATCATCGGCTTCGGCAGCATTCAAGGCTTCGTCTTCAAGGTCAGAGTCGTCCTTGTCTTTGTCTGCTCCACTACCACGGACAATACCCTTGATTTCATCCCTTCGGGCACGCTCGACAAAGAACTGGTGGAAGAATTTTTCCTCCTCAGACACGTTTTTGGTCTGAAGGTAGCTGGGATCATTCATGGGTAATGCAGCACTACCGCTAAGGCCACTCTTTCTCTCGGCGATGCTTTCACCTCTTTTCAGTTGTTTGGAGAGCTTCTCCAATGACTTGGGATTTCGGAATGCAAATTTGTCAAGGAAAGGTGTCAGGGCAAAGTCTTTCAGCGGATCACCCTTGTAAAGGATACCACCGTTGCTATCAGCTGTAAACCTCACAACTGATGGATGGAAGTGATTTGCGAGGAGAGAGAGCTCCCACAGGTTTTGGGTCAAGTTGACACTTCCTGAAAAGGCTGCCCGGGGCTCTCGTTTTGAAGGGTCAAACTCTACCTCCGAGACAGCAGATTCCACTTCCCTCTGGAGCTCCGGGTGACATTTCATAATTTCTGATAGTAGGAATAATGACCCGCAAGTGACAGATGATGAAAGATGCAGTGCTGTGTGCAAGAGCTTCTTCGCAAATGCGGGCACACGTTCAGGGCTGTTATCGTACTTCATTGCTTTGTAAAGAAGGTTGAAGAATAGCGTCAGCTGTCGCCCGGCAAACATGTCGCTGTCTCCAAGCTTTGAGTAGAGTGCTCTATAGAATCTGTCTTTTCGCGTTGCCGAGCTCTCATCCTTTCCTGCTGTGACTCCCTGATCTCCTGACCCCACTGCAAGTTGAAATAGCAACATCAAAGCCTGGGTGGCTGCCGCAGGGGGAGCAGTATGAGATATGCGATAAAGAGCATCTATGTGCTGTTCCATCGCTGCATCCTTCTTGGGAAGATATGGGTGGGCTCTGTTGACACCAGTTAGTAGAGCACTGAGCAAGCGGCTCTTCATGCCAGAAGACGATGGATCTTTGGAGCTGGGCTGAGCCTTGGATCCTCCCTTTTTCTTTGAATTGTCTTTTTTGACTGTCATTTCGAATAGGTGGAAATAGGTGTTGATGAGTGATGCAGGAAGAGATGTGGACCTTTGGACTGATTTGCCCGTCTTGTCTGTTTCATCATCTTCTTCATCATCGCGCGAGAGCTGGAGCTGATTGAGAAATACAACACAGTTGTACAAGGCCCTTGGAGAGAGATGGGGCCGATGAGCCAATTGTTGAACCTATCACAAGCGATGAATGCGCCGAAGAACAATGCGAGAAAGAGTTGAGGTTACAAAATAATGTCAGAAACTCATGTTTCATACAAGATGGGTTCCAAGTACATATGGCTTTGCCGCTGAGGCGTGGACGACAAAGCATCTTGCACTGATGTTCGTTAAGGGACACTCACCTCTCTCGCTACCACATTCACCATGGCGGGATGCTCCTCCAGGATCAGACGCAGCTGGTGCCCCGCTGCACTCGCAATCTTCCTGCCGGGATCACCAATCTTGTTCACAATCATCGTCAGCAGCATCTCCTCACCCTCCGGGGTCTGCATCAGCAGACCCGAGGCGGTCGTGAGCGCGTTCTTCTTCGACGGTTCGTCCTCCCCCGCGAGCGTCCTCCCGAGGTACCTCGAGAGGTACGACGCGTACCGCTGTTTGATCATCTCCTCGTATCGCCAGAGGAGGAGAACGCGGGGACTCAACGTTCGATCGCCTTCGTAGAGATAGAGGGGACGATCTTCCAGCGATATCAACTTCCGATCCCTCGGTAGCACCGTGTTGACGAACAGATCCGACAGCGCCTCCGACGCCATCTGGCCCACGCGGGAGTTGGGAGCCGAGCCGCCATCGCCACCCACGCCGCATCCCGCCAGATCGAGGAGCATGTCCAACGCGTTCAGTTTGTGGACGCAATCCATTCCCACCACGACGGACATGGCGGCCACTCGATCCTTGAGCGTACCGCGCCTCATCGTGTTCTCGACCCACTTCTCGTCTTTTTCGGATACAGAACCTGCTCCGCCCGAGCCCTGGCGGGCGAGTGCCACCTCGTGACCGTAGATTTCGTCAGCGAGGCGACGATATTTGGATATCACCTCGCGAGTGTTTCTCTTTTTATCCTTTTGGTTCTCTTTGTTGCCGCCGCCGCCGCCATCTGCGACGTAGACGGTGTCATCCCTGCCGGCCGTATTCCTCCCGCATTCGTACCACGTGGGAGTCTCCTCCGTGAACTGAACGAGGAGCGTGCTGTGTGGTTTGTATACCGATGCGTCCTGAGCGGCAGGTCCCCCCCTCGACCCATCCTTGACATCATTTGCATGTCGGTGTTGACGCTGGGCTCCATCTTTGTTGCCCCTGTTCCCTCGGCGCCGGCGCTCTTTGGCGTTCCCCATCGTGCGAGATGAACTGCTTTGGATATCGATGGCACCCCCAACAGATCGTTGGCTTGTGCTATCAAGGGTATGGTAGGTGCTACATATCAGCGGTAGGTGCTATCAGTGCTTTCGTCGGAGCCTCGATCGTGCCCGCAAGGTGCCCGCAGCGTCGCTCCATCTAGAGCACATCAGATCATCTTTGGATTTCGTGGTCCTCGAAGGCACAAAATGGCGGGGTCATTTTTCATCGTAGGAATTAGTATATTAGTCAAAATAGCAGAAAATATATATTTTGTAAATTTCACCCCGTCAGTGACGCCGAATTAGCTCAGTAGGAAGAGCGCCCGGCTTTTAACCGTGTGGTCGTGGGTTCGAGCCCCATATTCGGTGCGTCATGAACCTTTTGATTGCGCCCATAGGATCGTGTACCTTTTGCTTCCACCACTCCAGATAGATGATCAATCCTCGGTATGTTTGGTGCTGTTCACTAGCGTTGCTTGTTTCTTGCCATTGCCACCATTTGGATGTTGCGATATTCTCTGTGTAGTGGTAGGGGTATCACCTGAGTCTGCCTAAAGAGGCATACATCTAGCTCACTTCCATGCAACTCAATCGAGTTTCGTGAATGCATCTCATGACACTTTTCGTTCTTCTTGTTTCGTCACAAATCAATTCAGGTAATACGAGTCACCTAGAGAAGAATCTGCATTGCATCGATTCTTATACTTCACAAGTTTCTAATCCTAGTTGTACAAGGAAATAATACACATCATCCAAGCAAGTTATCGCAACGGGTACCGTCCCTCGCATCTAACATTGCTCCACCTTGTCCACCATTCTTTTGTTGTTCGTCTTCATCTCCCCATGCCATCAAACCATCGATCAGACTTTGCATAGATGTGCTCATGACATCTGTTCCCTTACTTGGTTCCTCGTCAGAGACAGCATCATTTCCACTATGGAAGGGTTGATGAATAGACGATGCAGGAGTGTCATCTTCACTTTCGGGATCTGACTGGAGTGCCGATGCCATGCTATGCTGATACGAAAAATAATCTTCATTAAGGTGCGGTTGCGCGAGGCAGTAAACATTGCCCGTCGAGTCATCCAGATGAGTACTTGATTGCACACTTCCCTGCTGCGAGCGCGAATCCGCGAATCCTTCACCGACGGATGACACTGAGTTGATTGATTTGGCTCCACAATAAGAAAAGTCTTGGTGTCCCTGCTCCCAATCATGGATTGATGAGTTCTCCAATGTTCTGGCGCTCACGTGATCACCAACGATTTCGCCATCACTAGATGCATCCAACTTTTCTGGAACTTCTGGTGCAAGGATCTCTTCAGCATACAGAGGCTCATTGCTTGGTTTGGAAGGCATAGTATGGGATGTGTTCAGATTGTGCATCCACAAGTTGCTCTCATCTCTCGCAAAAGATATGGTCGATGAATCAATAAGCCCATCGCGGAGACTTTCCCATGCATCTGCTGCTTTTCTGCAAGCCATTTGCTGCGATTTCGCAACATGAAGAGCTGTTTGCAACAGTTCTCGTTTCCGATGTATGTTCCATGACTTCACATCTTGTGCAAGAGAGACAGCACTTCGTCTCTTTGCAATATTTGCTTCATATTCAACAACCGTTGCATGAATTGCATGGCTTTGGGCTTTCGATGCTTCTGCCTGGGTGTGTTGAACTCTCTCCTTAGAGGATGTGTGGTCACATGACTCATACGCCTTTTTGGCCTTTTCTGCTGCAGAGAACGCTGCAGATTTTGCTCTTGAAGCAGTGTGGGAGGCCTTGACGGCATCCCGGACTTCTCCTACAGCTAACACTGCAGATGAGGACAGCGATGATTGCCATAGGAGATCTGCCAACAGTAGATTTGGAAGAGCAAAGACTGATGAGATCGTGTGCATCATTTGATTCTCAAGATTGCAGTAGGCAACATAACGTACCATCGCTCATTGCTTTATTACTCTTTTCCGAATCCTTGCTGTACGTTTCAAGTGCAGCTACCCCACTAACCAAAGCTCGTTGGCTAATGACCTCTGATCCGTTGTCTCCCCAAGTATCAATATCCCTGAGAAGACTGAGTTGAATTGCATTCCTGGCATCGTGTGCTAGCTGGATTGCCACACCAGACCGATAGAGCTTTCCCAAGGTAGAATTGATTGACCGAATGATATCTCGTAACTTGTCTATGTCACGTTCTACCCTGATCGACCCTAAGACGGCCTCTTTCCTTTCATGCATCTCGCTCAGATGTTCCATAGTTTCGTACACAAATCTGGAATTGGGATTCGGTGAAGGACCTGCTTTGCCCTTGGCGATGTGACCTGCATTGAGCACACGGTGTTCTTCTGAGGGGCCAGGAGATGGCAGCATATCATAGCCTCCAAGGTCCTCTTCATCGGCAAGTTCACTTTCAACATTTATCACTCCAGCTTCAAAGTTAGCATCGTCCCTTGGAGAATTAGCTCCAGCGTTTTGGGACAAGTTGCTGCTTCGTTTCATCCTTTCACTATGAGGTTCTTCCTCGTCCCAGCTTCCTGCTGGCAGGTTGCGAAACTTTGGAAGCGATGCGTGTTGTATTCTGGCACTGGTGGTTTCATGGCCAGTAGTTTCCAGTATGCCATGAAACTGGAGAGACATAGCAACATGGGCTGCTGCTCGTATCCAAGGTGTATCATCGTCGTCTTGGAGACGAAGAAAGGATGGTGAAGTTTTAGAGACGAGTGATGAAAAGATGGACGCAGCTGAGTGCAAATCATTCCTCGAGGAGTCTGCGACGAAATTTGATCTCTGTCGTTTCTTTTGCTTCGCGTGATCTTGCAGTGTCTGCTTCGCCGATTCCAAGCCAGTTTGGCTTGCACGAAGGATCGCATGAAGGGGGAATGATGTAGAAAATGCATCGTTCTCCATGAGGTAGGTCAGATACCTTTCTATCCGATGAGCAACTATTGCCGGTGCATCATCTGACATGGCCGAGGCTGACTGCTTGGAAGAAATTGATACATTGTTCTTTGATTTGGAACTTTTTGGTGACGGCGTTGGCGAGGATCCACTTATGTACTCGGTCCAAACAGTCTTCGCCACTGAGCTAATCATTCCAATCCCAGATTTTGCAGCTGCTATCGCACGACCACTGATATATTGACCGTCTTGGTCGCTTAGACTTCCTTGCCGCAGTGCTTGTTTTGACAAAATGGATTGCTTTTGATAGTATAGCCCTTGCTTTGAAGGAAAGGGCGGCAAAATGCGCCCACACAGGTGACCCTGTCCTGGTCGTTTGTGCAATTTCAACGTAGCATCGAGCCATGCAAAATCCGAGTATGAACGACGGACTACTGCCCCAGAGTCTTCACCTAGAGATCGCAATATGAAGTCGCCTTCTCTCGACGATGAAAACGGTTCTATCGTGACTGTGCCCCTTGGCGTACCTTGCATTCTAGCTGAATATCCAACATGATTTGACATAGACGCGAGCCTGTGGTCCAAGTCCAACTCGGGCATGGGTAAAGGGCAAAATGGCCATCCCTGCAAACATTCATCACTGTGGCTCTCAGCCCGTTCCTGCTCCACGTCCACTAAGGCGCACATAGAAATTGACGAGGGTGGTCCCGGGGGAGGATTGTCAACGACTACCACTACTTCGCTTGGACTCATCCTGGTTGCTCCCACTCCATGTTTGTGTCGCATCATCTGTTGCAAATGTCTCGATGCAAACCGACGCTGAGATTCCTGATGATGCGCCAGCGCGAGGAGACGGCAAAATACCATCCACCCCTCGATTCCAATTCGATGGGCAGTTGGGTCGAAAGTCCCGTCTGCAGATGGCGTGTAGCGCAGATCGGAATGGAGGGTCCTTTCCCATATTTCGTCGAATGTAGGTGACCAGATCGGCCCCTTCTTCCTGCTCTCCCGACACTCCTCTTCGTCGCCACCCAGTGCAACAATTGCTTCGTCCCTCTTCCTCACCACGGGGCAGTGCAAACACACGAAGTCGCGGATGCAGTGGGGTCCAATCGCAGATTTGCTCTCGGTGTCCAATAATGCAAACAATCGCGTGCAGAACTCATACTGCTGTCGGTCAAAAAGGATCTGATAGCTCTGTTGAGGATCGTTCTCGAATGCATTGCCACGCACATGCTGTGAAGGCTGACCTTCCGTGGCAACACATATGGCATAAACCGGGTAGGCGGATGATGACGTAGCTTTAGATCTGCCAGGCGAACCAGGAGTTTGCACATGATTAATGTTCTGCCCTGCATGAAATGTTGACGGATTGAGGATCCGCCTGAGAGATCCTCGATGGAATATTGTGCTTGACGAAATAGATGTTTTCGATGGAGGATTCGATGGCGATGCCACCTCTCGGGCGGGGAGCATCACGTCGCTGAAGGTGCTTGCTTCACTGGCGGCGGAGGCGGCGGCGGCAGGTTCTGCGCTATCAGATATCGATTGCCCGTGGGTGTCATCATATGACTGATCGAGGGCGCCGAAACCGCCGTCGTAGCCTTGGGTCTCGCCGCCCACCTGGTCCTCGTCCTTAAGCGTGAAGTCGAATGGGAAATCATCGTCTTCGTCCATCACCACCGGAGGAGTCGAGGCCGACCACTTCGAGCCCGAGTCGTCCGAAGACGAAGACGCGGAGGACGAGCTGTCGTCACCGCTGGACATGCTAGATTTTTCGATTGCCTACACAAGGCCCGCGCTACGGCAGGGAGATATAATGCCTAATGCCGCTACTCGGGATGATGAAGCAGCCGCAGCGGAGCGACTCCCCGCCCATGGTTCCACGACATTAGTCTCGTCGGCCCGTCCGCCTCCCTGTGTGTGTTCTGGGTTCTGTCTTCTGGCATGGGCGCCGGCGCCTCGCTCGCTCCGTTGTTGTTGAAGAACAAAAACGAAAAATTCGCGAGGATGACGTCCACGAACGGGGGTTGTTTACGGGACTCCCATCTCCATCAAGTCACGCGCGAACAATCTAATCAACACAACTTGCCCATCGCCATCGCCCAGCATCGGTCACCGCCGCGCCCAACGCCCAGCCGTCAGCCGGTGCGCCCACCATTGCCGCCGCGCGCCGTCGTCCGGTCGCCGTTGCATACATAGTTCGGCTCATCATCAATCATGAAGGCAGCCCCTCATCTTAGAAGGAAGATATGCGATGCCATCGCATCGGCCGACGAGCAGGCGTCCGGCCCTGGCCCTGACCCGACGTCGTCCGACGGCATCGAATCCTGGCTGGACGAAATCTTCGCCGCCCCTGTCGATGGGAGCGGTAGCGCCCCCGGCGACGATGACAACGTGACGCCACTGATGATGGCATGCGACAAACGCTGCTCTGGGGCGTTGGATTATCTCAAGCAGCAAATAGTGACATATCCAAGGGACGGTAATGTAGACTTGCGACAATCATCCGGTTCGGTGCCGTTGGAAACACTCGTAGACGCGTGGGGCCATCCCACCGAGTCGTCCTCTTGCGGAAATAGCGCGGCCCATCATGCACTGGCAGCGGGGTTCCACGAGGGATTGGACGCTCTAGAGACCATGTGGAGCTACGTTGAAGGAGAATTGCAAGACAACTCCGACGGTCACACTCTGCGTCGATACCTTTCACTGATCTCGCAAACGAACCAAAATATGGACACACCATTGATGATGGCGTGTGTTTCGGGACATGCCCATACACTGGAGTATATCATATTGCATACCATTGAGTTAAAGCTGAGGGTGTCACACAGTGAAAGGGGGGCAAGTGTTGAAGATGCGTGGGAATTGCTCAGAGACGTCTTCTGCATGACGAACAGTGAAGAGTGCACATCGCTGAATTTGGCTTGTGGCTATGGACAAATGGATATTGTGCAATTACTAGTGCAGCAAAAGCATGTGCAAGTGGAAGCTGAAGAAGATTCACCAGTCCGGGTATCATTTCTATCGAACGGACCCCAAAACATAGATGGTGGCCATGATACAGCATCCATTTACTCTTTGAAGCCATTGATAGAAGTCTCTCATGGCGACATCGATTATTGTCGCAAAACAGTAGATGATCTATCTGCTGCACTGAAAACGATGAAACGAGTGGGCCAGGAGGACAAGATCGAGCAATTTTTTTCCGAGTATAAGAGGGCGAGTGAGTGCCTGGCTTTACTGGAGTGTGAACTAGAAAAGATATCATCAGAAACAGCGAAAGCATTGCTGATCGATAGCGCGGAGCAGGAGGAGCATGTGCTGTCTGGCAAAGGTTCGACACAAAGTGGAAAGAGGAAGAAGAAAAAGAAAAGACGAAAAAATGGCAAGGCGAGACAAAATGGGGCTGACAGCACAGCCATACCTGATATTGTCGCCGGAGATAGTACTCACAGTGATGCTGGCCCGGGAGACGGGGTCTGGGGGAACAAACTGGAGGACGGTGAAATTGAATGCAGTGGTGAATTGCCTCCTGTCGGTGTGTCACCATTTGTAACACTACAGGATGGACGTGTTGTATCAAAGACCGACTCAGCCACTTCCGTTCTGATTCCTAACTCATCCATTGAAGAGGATACAAACGAAACCGTTGTCAGCCCCAGACCTAAATCGTTGCAGCATATACTTCAATCGACGTCCGTGGCGTCTTCTGATGTAGACGTAGCTGCAGTAATGGAATCCCTGTGCCTTGACCCGTCCATGTTACTTTTGTCTCCACATGGGATGGCGATGGAAATGTCTCCAAGTCAGTTGGAGGTAATTGAATCCATCTTAAACCATCAGCTGAATGCGACAAAGGAAGCACTGAAAATACAACGACGATTACTTGATAAATAATAATCAGGGATTTGTACGTGTGTATCGACAGAAGTGCCGAAATCAGTTACACTCGTGCCTGTGCACAAACGCGCTACAAGATAATCCAATGTCCACAACTTAGTGTCAGGATAATTCAGATTCATTATCGAATAGATTTGTTCTATGTCCATATCATAGAATCGAGCCCAAAACCCCAAACCCTTGTAATATGCATCGAAGTTGAGAATGTAGAATGAAGTTGCCCTGTTGGTACATATAGGTATGTCCACGAAGTTTCCTTAGTGCCCATCCGGACTCTCGACGAGCACGTCCCAGTAGTCGAACGACTGTTCCGGCCTGACGGGCGCGGCGGCCGCTCCGGGACCCGTCTTCCTCATGATGCCCGTCGGCGAGGCGAATTCTCGCGCGATCTCGTTCTCGTCGATGCCGCTGAACGTCATCTTGATCCCGTCGAGGTGATCGTCGTCGTCCTTGAGGGGCACCACCATCTCCTCGGATGCCGAGGGTGGCGGCAACGTCGATGGCATGCCTGCGGCCGAGGAGGATGTGGCGTGGGAGGCGACGGGCTTTTCCCGGAAGAGTCGTCGTCGCTTGTTCGAACGTTCGGGCGTGATGGTCTTGGACCCCGATGGTTTGGACGGCGATCTCACCAGGGAGGTGATGAATTGCTCCATGTCCACGTCGAGGTTGCTGCTCTTGACATGTTCTTCCTGGGGAGAGTTGTGCGCGATGGGTTCGAGCTTGACACGTGGCGGAGGCGCCATGGCATTCCTCTTCATTGAAGCAACCGGCAAACGAGCATTGCTGCTGCTGACCGCGTCGGCCTTGATCACTGGAGGTTCGTACTTCTTCGCCCCCGGACTCTTTGCGCCCTCTCCTCCCTTTGCTTTCTTCCCTCCCGCGGCTAGGGCCTCCTTCTTCTCCTGCGCTCTCTTCTTCTTTGCCATCCTTTCCTTCATATCCTCGGGAATCTCCCCGATCGCACTCAGCCGTTCCTTGTACTGGTTGTAGCTTTCCATGTCCTCCTTGTACTTCACGAGCTCCATTGCCGCCATCATCTTGCAGTACTTGCGAGTCTCGTCGTCGACGTTGGCCCATCGGGCAGCAATCATGCGCGTGAGTTCCAGGAAGCCTATTTTTCCGTGGGACTTGCGGTGCTTGCGCTTGGTGGGCTTCTTCGACTTGCCGCTGATGTACCAGTCTGCCCGGAGGGGGAGGGAGCGGTATCGTGCCGGCATGAGGGGATCGTTCTGGAAGAGTGCCGGGCCGGACGCGACTTCCGGGTTCATGCCGCGCTCCTCGTCAGTGGTGAGGATTCGATGCAGGATGAACTCGCGCTCGAGCTGGTAGAACATGGTGTACTCCGTGTAGGGACGGGGCGGCTTGGAGGTGATGACGCCGTTCCCCGCATCCGCGGCTGCCTTCGACTGAGCGCTGACCGGCGGTCCGGCACCGGGAGTGCCCGCGTGGCTTCCGGTCGGACTGGCTCCTCCCGGGGAGGACGACGACGTCACGGCCTGCGGAGAAATGGGCGACTGCGCCACCGCGGCGTGCGTCGAGGGCGACACGAGCGCCGGAGGCGGAGGCGATCGCCCGTGATGTCCGCGGTGCTGTCCCATCGGCATCCTCGTCGTGACCGGTCCGGCGGGGCTCCTCGTGGCGCTGCTGCTCCCGTGGTAGTACGACGACTGGTGCACGGGATGCGGCGGGGGGGGCGGCGGTCCCATCGGCGCCCTCGATCGGTGCTGGTGGTGGGGGGGGTAGTGCACCGGCGGCGGTGGCGCGGGGCGGTGCACCGCGGGCGGCCCTCGCGAGGAGGGTCCCTGGGAATGATGGTAGGGATGGCCCGGCCACGTCGCCTGGGGGTGGGACTTCCACTCCGGACGCGGCGCCTGGGGCTGCGGCTGACGGGGATACATGTTTCTTCGGTGATATCGATTGCACAGAGATGGCGTTGCCGCAGAGGATAGTTTGATAGATGTTGATGTTCTATTGCAGCCAGCCAATTCTCATCGATCCTAACAAAACAAATATGAGACTCTGGTTGGTTTTGTCCAAGAAGCCCTCTCGTGGTGCGAAATTGTGAGAGCACATGCATCATCGAGCTCATCGTAGCAACATAGTAGCAACCGAGCCGTTCGAGCACGTCCTCAAGCCGTTCAGGCCCCGCCCTTCGGGTTGCGAACCCATAGAGCCCGATCCATTAGTCGACGATGCACCTAAGATCTGGATGCACCGGGCGGGTAGCGATTTCACTGCGTTCGCCATCGTCATCGTCACCTCGTTCGATGCACCCATCCTCACATCTCTCGTGCTCGTGCTCGTTCGCCCTCGGCTTTGGCTTCAAACAGCAAAGAGATGGACGAAAGAGGCGGCATCAAGTTCGCATTTCAAGGCCAACGTAAATTGAAGCTTTGATTATTTCGTGTGATACAAAAATACTGATTCCTTCATTTAAGATCAGACCATACCATCAGACATGAGGCATAAATGAAATAAGATACCCTCCTTGATACCCTAAGAAGGAAACACGAGAAATACTGACGACGTTATTCATATTCCCGCATTCCCTGGAAGTCCCGTTAGTCGGACTCGTGACTGGAGACTTCTTTGGTTACACGTGTCGGCGTCTCGAGATCTTCGAAGAGTTCGCTTGCTTCAAGCTGGCTTCCTCCAGACTAGAGTCCGCCCTCCTGGGAAACTGGGCACGTGGCCGGCTTCAGATTC
>JALLBE010000722.1:0-14090 GCA_036939795.1 Thalassiosira mediterranea
CCGATCTCGTCGGCCGAGGAGGACGCGATCCGGATCCGGGCCGAAAGTGGGGGATGGCAGCGACGACGACAACTCGGGCGGTGAGACGGCCCGAAGGAAGGGGCGGGGCGCCGGGGGAGGAGGAGGAGGAGACGACTCGGACGAAGGAGCCCCCGCGCGCGGGAGGGGGCCGCGACGTCGCGGGGTTGCTCCCGCCAACGCCGACGAGGATGCCGGGACCAAAAAGCGGTCGCGCGGCGGAGGCGGGGGTCGATGGGCCGGCAGGTACGGCGGCGGCGGAGGAACCGGCGGCGGTGGCGACGGCGACGGCGACGACAAGTCCCTGTCCGGCGAGGAGATGGAGGAGCTGCGGCGGAAGCTCAAGCCGGACTTCGACGATCCCAAGCTCGGTCCGCCCGGACCGCTCGTCCCGTTCGGGCTCTCGAGGTCGTGGCGCAGGGGGGATCCGCTGTCGGACTCTCCGGAAAGGGGAAACGACGACGGCGGCGGCGAGCAACAAGAGGCCACGAAGTCCACGACGGAAGGCGAAGAAGAAGACGCGCGGCACGCCGTCCCGGCGTCCATGAACCGGTACCTCCAGCCGTACCAGCGACTCGGCATCCAATTCGTGTACTCCTCCGTGGCCAACGGTCTGGGGTGCATCCTGGGGGACGACATGGGATTGGGGAAGACGGTCCAATTGATATCGCTCCTGGCGGCGCTGTTGGGGAAGACGGGGACGGCGTTGGACGAACACGAGGTGGGGAGGCATCGCGCGAGGATTGGGAAGGTGAGTGGTATCAAGGGAATTTGGTAGTATCGAGCTGCATAGCTGCTGTGTCGGTGCACGTGTGTGCATCCCGTCGGTCCTGTGTTGTGTGGTCGTCTCACCTTTCATCTTCACCCCCATACGCGCCTGACTGCCTCCCTCGTTCGTTCCATGCAGGCGCTCGAGGCCAGGGAGGAGAGCAGGCACCGGGCATTGCTGACGGGGATCGGCATCAAGGACGAGGCCGCGGCGGCGGCCGCGGCCGTGGATTGTGCCGGCCGACCCGAGTTCGCTCCGATCCTGGTGGTCGTCCCCAGCTCGGTCATCGAAAATTGGCAGGTGAGAGGTGCCGACGTCGTTGCCAGAATGCTACATCCCGGTTTTTCGCCATGTCGGTTCACCTTCGTGCAACATCTTGGTACCACGCAGAACGAGTTCAACACGTGGGGTCATTTCAACGTCGGCGTATACCAGGGTGCCTCGCGCGAGAGGGCCCTCGAGAGAATAAGGAACGGCCTCGACTTCATACTCGTCGTGGGCAAATCGCTCTTCGTGAGGGCGGGCGACTACGATCAAATCGCCGGCGTGAAGTGGAAGCTGGTCATAGTCGACGAGTTTCACGAGTTCAAGAACGGCAAGGGGAAGGGATACATGAGGCTGGCCGACCTGCGCGATAACTCGAGGTGCCCCGTGGTCGGAATGACGTGAGTGCTTATTTCCATCGGTGCTGCTCGCTCCTCTCGTCGCTGAACTAGCTTATGAGATGCCACTCCAACCATGCCGCAGAGGCACCTTGATGCAAAACAATCACGATGAGCTGTTTTACCTGATAGACCTGGTCCGACCCAGCCTACTGGGCGACATTCGAGAGTTCAAGAGCGAAATATCGAAGCCGCTGATGTACGCCCGGGCGAAGGACGCAAAGGAGGAGGTCACGAAGCTATCCGAACAGCAGGAGAACCTCCTTAGGAGCCTCATCAAACCGGCGTACCTCGAGCGCAAGAAGGAGGACGTACTGAAGGATTCCCTCACGGAGAAGAGGGAGAGGGTGGTATTCTGCGAGCTCTCCGACATCCAGAAGAGGATGTATCGGCACATAATCTCCCTCCCCGACTTCGCCCTCCTGCGCTTCGCCAACGCCCCGTGCGACTGCGGCGTGAACAGGTCGTACTTCATCGGCTACAAGAGGATGAAGACGCACAGGGAGCAGCTCGATTACCAGAGACGGCACAAGGACGAGCTCGTTCCGAAGAAGGGGTGCTGCTTCAAGTATCCCTTCAACCCGAGGCGGGGCGATCCGGGCGAGCCGATGATAGACCCCGACGCGGTGTTATGGAGGAAGACGCACGAGAAGATAGTCGACAACCCCGACGATATCGACGAGGACGTTTTGGATGGCAACCTCGTCGTGTGTCAAGTGAGCATTACTCTTGTCTACGTTTTCATGCATGCATTGGCGAGCAAGCTAACTTCTTTCTTTTCATGAGCAGAGTTGCCCAACGTGCATTGCCTTTGACGCCATGGAGAAGCTTCGCAAAGTAGCATCCCACCCAGCTTTGCTACAGGTCGATCGCTTCGAGACGGGCTCGAAGGCCGAAAAATTCAAAGCGTTTGCGAAGGTTGCACTGACCCCAGATATAGTCAAGGAGCTCCCCGGGGGAACCATATGGAAAAGCGACGGCATCATGGATGATCACGTCAAGCTCTCGGGGAAAATGAAGTCGCTCGATTACCTCCTAAGGCGTTACTTGAGGAAACAAAATCGCGTGCTGATATTTTCTTACTCGACCAAATGTCTGGATGTGATACAGAACCACGTCAAAACCCAAGGCTGGACGAACATACGGCTCGACGGGCAGGTGAGCACGTTTGACTGAGAGCTGCGCATTGCGATGTACACGTCGGTTCGAACCCCCCCTCTCTCACGCTTCCATGTGTCCGCGAGACGCAGACGCCGACTTCGCAGCGGCAGGCGTTGGTGAACCAATTCCAAAAGGGCGACATTGAGATCTTCCTGATTAGTACCAAAGCCGGAGGGCTTGGGCTGAATCTCACCCGAGGTACGATGGGTCAAACTTTCGTGTATGTCGTCATGCATTGTACCTCACGAGTCTTCATTTCAATTCGTCGCAGCGAACAAAGTCATCATATTCGATGGTAAGACGTCATTCATGAGGTTTATGAGTGTACCTAGTGTCCGTGAATTGGTACCACGATGCTTTTACTTATTTGTATGTTTTCCCACTCTTTGTCATTGACTCAAGTGAATTGGAATCCTAGCTACGATGAGCAGGCTCAAGACAGAGCCTACAGGATCGGCCAAAAGCGCAACGTCGACACCGTTCGACTCGTCGCTCGAGGTACCATCGAGGAGCTACAATATCAGCGTCAGGTATACAAAATTCAAAGCAGGAATCAGACTCTCGGCAATAATGCGGAGGGGAGGAATCAACCCAGGATCTTCCGGGGGGTTGCCAACGATAAGAATCGAAAGGGAGAGCTGTTTGGTCTCGAGAATCTCCTCAAATTCAAAGATGGCAGCTTCATGTCATCGTTGGTGAGTTTGATTTGATGATATGATTTGTGTCTTTCACAGAAATTAGCACGCCGCATTGTTCTAACTGAAAATCAATGTTATTACCACCCTACAGTGGAAGAAGGCTGATGACCCCCGATCAGAACATGACATGAATGATATCGCGAAGAAATTGGAAAATTTCGATGATGACAAGTTGGCCGAGCTTGCGGAAGGCGAAGACGAAGGACCCAAGGACACCAGGACGCATTCGAAGCAGAAAGAGGATGGGGAGGGGGACATCAGCGACGACGAAAACGAGGAAATTGGTGACTATGTCGATCAAAGGCACCTGTTCGATGAGTCCAAGGGCGGAGCAAAAGTTGGGAGAGACGACGCTGGCTTTGGCGATGAAATGGGTGGGCTAAGCCAGATTATTGAAGTGTCGACGAAAATGGCCTGTCAGGACATTGAAAGCGACGATGATGACGAAAACGTAGATGACGACGAGTATATCGAAGACCCTGAGTTACACCATACGCCAGTCCCTTCTCCTGTGGCAAGCTCGGCCAGGGTTGCAGGTAGGAAGGGTACGGACGCCTCACAGAAAAAGATGAATGGAGTCATCGGAGCTGACAGAAGTGATGGAAGTGATGATGAGGGTGATTCAAACGAAGATCACGAACCTGCACCCTCAGAAGGATTGAGGAGGAATGTCGAAAGAAGCACGGATAAATCATCACCTGCTCGTAGTTTGCGAAATGCGACGACCAATCAAAATGATGGATGTTCAGAGGAACTGTCCCCAGACCGCAGCACGGCCGATCAATCCACGGGATCGCACGTCGGACTCAGGACCCAGCCCACCACCCAAATCACGTCTCAACCCACGCAACAGACGACTCAGCAGGCCAGTCCTAACCAAATGCCCCGCAACAAGAAGGTTGCAACAGCTTCCAAGGTCAGTATAATGGGCACCATATTTGAAACCCAGAAGAAGGGGAAGAAGAGACCTGGTGGAATTTATATGCCATCATATTCGAGAAAATGAGTACATAAAAGCGCAAAATCAAACAACTTATCATGGAATGAATAGAAGTGGTTGAACCTACTTACGTATGAAATCAACCATGGAGTACACTCTTCCAATTAGATTGCTTTTTACAAGCAAGCACAACACGAACAGAGCAGGGGTGACTTTGACAGTAAATACCCAGGGCAGAACTGGCTGGTGTAACGGCTCGGTTGTACTGTGGCGCCCTTGATGGTGGTGGTGGTGGTGGTGGCAGTGTCTAAGAAATGGTGCCAGGGATGCCTAGGACGCCTCTGGTAATAACTGCAAGAGTCTCGGGGTACGTAGCAGTGATCAGAGGCATAGAACAGTTGTGAGGGATGTAGTAGCAGTAGTATCGAATGTATTTTTATCATGGTGGCATTGGCATTGACATTGATGATGCTGATGCTGATGCTGCCAGTGCCGGTGAAGATGATGCTGATGTCACTGCTCATGGTGGTGACGGTGGTCGTTTTAAGAACATTTTCCTCTGGTAATGACCAGAGCAGCCTGTGTACCTTGTGCAATGATCAATGCTACAGGAAAGGCTGTGAGAGATCCAATACAGGTACCATACAGGAGGAATGATGGGTCTAATGATGCTGCTTTTGGTTTTGGTGGTGGTGGTCGTGATAGTGGTGTTGAGAGTGTCCACATGATGGTGTATGGATGCCTATGACATTAGTATAAACATTAGTATGAGCACACACTCGCAAAGTCTGGGACTTAGGTTAAACGTCAGCAATGGATTGATTTGATTGTCCAAAATGTTATCCTATTTCATGGCCTGACCAGCTCTGGCCAGAATTTGGCATGTAAACAACCTCCAGACTGGTTCAATCAAAAACTTCCAGGCAGCACGATCGATCATTCCGACACATTGAGTTGAGAACCTCCGTGGGCACTGTGTATGGTACCTCGCAAGACGAACACTCCTTTGCGCCGCCAGTAGAGTAGGCACCAGGACTGCAGGGGAGGGGGTTGACCGAGTTCTCAGGGCAGAAGTAAGCCGCTGGACATAGACCGCTACAAGAGTCATTAGCATTAGCCAGGCCTGAGGCCTCACCGTACGTCCCTCGAGGGCACTGACGGCGAATGCCCTTCTCACAGAAGAAGCCAGGCTCGCAGAGAACCTGGGCAGTTCTGAGATGCACCGTTTCCAAGCCTTGTACATCATCTGCGAACTCAGTTATGGTGTAATGACCAGTATCAACTTCCGTGGGTTCGGATGAGCCTCGTGGACAGTAAAAGTAAGCCTCTCCGCAAGGAAACAATGTTTCGGACGTTGTTGGTGGCCCTGGATACGACGGGCAATAGTGCCCTGCTGGGCAAGGCTCGCACTCCGACACGTCGCTAGCTCCCGTTGTGGCACCGTAGGTACCACGTGGACAGGAATACTTTACGCCACCATGACAATAGAATCCTATTTCACATGGCAGTTGAATGTCCTGAGTAGCATTGTGTCCACTGAAATAGTCGGCTACGATGATATCATTTTCCAAAGCCGAGTAGTATCCTTCCGCAACCAGACTTGGAAGAGAAGAACCCTCGGGGCAGAAAACGCTTGAGTTGCCGCAGGGTATCTGGTGCGGCGAAATGCTACCACTGACGCAGTAGTAGCCTGCAAGACAGCTACCATCACACGTGGGGGTGCTCAATCCTCCTTGTGATCCGTAAGAGCCAGCCTCACATGGACGGCGGATGCCGCTTTCGCAGTAGGATCCAGGAGGGCAGATATGTTGTGCACTCTTGGCATCTACCGGCTCGTCTTCGTTCGAATAAAAGCCTTCGCTCACGTAAATGGGTGAAGCACTTTCCAGTGGACAATAGGTATTTGGGCCTCCACATTTGTTTTGGCTTGGACTAGTGCTCGCCATAGGACAGTAATGCCCAGGGCTACAGGGGCCAGTGCAATCCTCGTTAGTCTCTAGGTCATTCTCGCCGTACCTGCCTCCTCTGCACTTGTACCTCGTACCACCCTGGCAGTAATGTCCCTTTTCACAAGGCATTTCTTGCATCTTTGTCACTTGGCTTTCGACAGGATGGAAATCGTCTGGAGGCACACCATGAGTTAATTTGACGCACTTAGCTTCCGTTGGATCGAAATACAGTTTGAACAGGGTTCTCTCGGTTGCTGATTGATGGCACTCGCATGTCGTGCGATTGGGAATGCTCTTGGCACGGGGGCCGCAAGGAAAGCATTCACCTTCCGAGGAAAAATGCTTGTAATGGTTCTCGGGACACTCCACGCATCGCCCCGTAATCCTGGAAGTTGCTATGGGTGAAGCATCGACTTCGTCCACAAGGGTTGGTTCTCTATATGTCCCAGGTCTGCATGTCTCATCTTCACGGGTCGTATAATATCCCGACTTCACATGATTGGGCGAAGCAGAGCCGGGCGGACAGTAATGATCTTCGCTGCCGCATGCGATTTGCCTGGCCGAGGTTGAAGCAGCGGGACAGTACCACCCACCTTCGCATATCCCGGAGCAGCTGTCGTCCGCCAAACCCTCGACATCCCCGTAGTGGCCCTCGTGGCAAGGCTTTGCAACTCCGGCCACGGCAAAGTGACCCACTGGTGCCTTTTGCTCTCCGTGTCTCGTTGTATTCGTATCACCAATAGAATAGTGCCCGCCAGAACCTGGCGTTGGTTGTGTAGATCCTTCTGTGCAATATCGATCGTTGCCGCCGCATTCGATGGGAGAGGACATTCCGTCCTGTGGACAGTAGTAGCCTTATCATTTCTGTCAGAGGATTGAATGCAGCAGATATATTCTTTTACACCATAGCCTCGACTCACCTTTTGGGCACACCCTTTTGACCCCGCCTACACAGTAGTGCGCTGGGGGGCACTGCACTTGAGTTGATCGAGTGTCCTCGTCGCCGTCGAAGGAGTAGTATCCATCAGAAACGTGCGATGGCCGGACGCTTCCCAGTGGACAATAAAATCCAACTCCTCCGCAAGGCAGTATCGTGTCTTCGTCACTACAATAGTACCCACTCGGGCAAAGGCTACATGGCTGCTGGGGGTTCTTCAAGGCAAGTATTGTTGGGGTGATGTCGACAGTTTATGAGCTAGTACTGACCCATAGGCTTGGTCTCTCTCAAGGATACACTCACCCCGCTCTTGCAAGTGTAGCCTCGGAGTGGTACTGGGTCTGAGTGCAAGCCATGTGACATTCCCAGCAACGTCCCAAGCAATATAACGAGCCTAGCCATCGTGCGAGGCCGGTCAACCGGCAATCCTATCATGTAGCTTGACTTCAGAGACTTCAGAGAGTTCTAGAGAGATGCATATTGGGTCAATAGTCTACGATACGCGCTGTTGCTCCGCGTCGGGGGAGGCGAGCGCCGATATTCATATCAGTTTCAAAATTATTGGCTGTCTAATTATTAGAAAATCTGCATCTCCATAGCCAGCGGTGACCAAACTTTACACCGTTGAAACCTCAATGAGCTGGATTGAAGATCCTCTTCAAAGGAAGCAGTTGGCAGCGACGCTCCACGGAAGATACCGGGAAGGCAAGAAAAAGCAAGAAGCACTAGATGCTATCGCAGCTCATGAAATAGATGATGGTGTATGGAGAGATGCTTGCGAGGAGGGCAAGTCCAGCGGTAGAGTGCGTCTGTGCTGGCTTTGTCTATCGAACAGAACACCGGTGATACCCAATCGAATTTACGACTTTCGATCAGACTATGGGCGAAAGCTGTCATCACTGGCATTGGATGGCATCGGTCTGACTTCTTTGGAGAGCATAGGGCAACGCTGCACAGACCTGGTTCATCTATCTCTGCCTCAAGAAATTGGTCAGCTCCAAAACTTAGTCCACCTGAACCTTCTGCGAAATAGGCTTACTCGTTTGCCTCCGTGTATTGGCAAATTGGTAAACCTCAAACGGCTGGAAATAGCAAACAATAACTTGATCGAGTTGCCTCAAGAAATTGGTCAGCTCCGGAACTTGAAGCACCTAAACTTGGAATCGAATGAGCTGTCGGAGTTACCTGCCGGCTTTGGGGCACTGATGTGTGAGACAGTGAAGTTGGACTCCAATAAGTTTTGGGTATTTCCAAATATTCTATCTACAATGCCCAAGCTACGCGAGCTGTCAATGACGGACAACGGTCTGACCGAGTTGGGGCTTGGAATGGGGAAGTTTCAATGCCTGGAGGTATTGCGGGCGAGTAAGAACAGGTTGCTGACCCTGCCGGACTCCATAGTGGACATTACTTCTTTGCAGGTGCTATGGCTCGACTTCAATCGGCTGTCGGCGTTGCCGCCAAACTTTCATCGCCTTCATCAACTGAAAGTGCTTAAGCTGGAAGGTAAATACCCCTGTCGATGTCAAATGGCAGCGAGTGATAGTGTCGTTGCCATTTTCTCACGCCGTGTGTACCACTGTGCCATCCACTCCCGCGCCTTTGGAAGGTAACGTGGATATGATATATCCTCCGATTGGTACTGTAGTTCGCGGGCCGGAAGAGGTACTTCGATGGAGTAGAGGGCGCTTAGCTTTCAAAAAGGCCGCTAAAGTGAGGCTTATTATTCAGAGTCTAGAAGAAGTCTTGATGCAGGTCCACCGACGAAGGATAGGAGGACTGCTGCATGAATCCCTCTTCCGGATCAATGGAGACTGCTATCAATTTCCTCCTGATGCATTGTGGCGAACATTCCTGCCTGAGCTCAGGAAGCTTTGGTCTGGTATGCAAGAGAGCACTTCAACTTCAAATGACGGCATCAGATCTTTCCCTTTTGAGCGTGAGGAGGTAGAATTGGCACTTTTTGACTTTCGTGATGCTGCGGGTGCCATTGTGAAGCGTTCGTCCAACGCAATGTTCCGGTAAGACGGGTAGTGCTATGGCCATGCACTTCTTTTGCAAATAACATGATCATACTTCGATTCTCGACAGACGCTGCTCATGTATTCAGACAGGGAGGCGGTCTCAGGTATGTGTGCCTCCACAACTGGGCATGATGTGTGCGAGACCAGCTCTACTTGTTAGGACAAAGGTGGCGTACGAGGAAAATATGATTGAGAAGCGGAAACTTCTAGACGAAGACAAACGCGTTGCTGATGGCGCGGCAGCGGCGGAGATCGTTGCGAGAAAGTACTTAGACACGGATGAGGGAAAAATGTGGATACATGACACAGTTGAAGAACGGATATCCCTGCAGAAGCTGCAGAGAAATGGTAATGAATCAATCATGTCATCAATCCTGGAAAAGACTTCGTCGAGCCAGTTTGTGAAGGCAAAAATTACATCCATGTGAGTCTTGCTCTCGATCCTCCTTTCACTATTCTCCTTCTCATCGCAGACATTCACCTAGAGATGCCCTCCAAAGGATGAAGAAGAGTAAACATGCCAAGGGTAGGCAAATTGAGGTTGAGGAAGAAATCAAAGCTGAGTACATAGCCAAATGTGTATCAGACAAGAAGCAACAAGTCATGGATGGGAACAAGAAAGTGAGGCATGCGGCTCGGTCGTGGGTTGGATTAGGGATGGACGAGTGCTTTCAGGGGTGGAGAGATTGTGTGCAAACTACTCAGAGCCGGCACAGGAAGCAGCAAAGGAAACGACGGGTGGCAGAGAGGCTTCGATACGATGACGAAATAGCTAGGTTCGAACTGGCACGGGAGGAGTTGGGTTTGTGGGAGCAAAGGTGGGACGAGTGGGACGACGTTCATGTTTGGGTAAACACAAAAACCGGTAAAACGGTGAGAGAGAGGCCAGATTCGCCACGTGAGCCTCTCGTACCTGCTTGTCTATTGGACGGGACTGGCAAGCCTCTTAGCCCTGACACGGTTAGAAGGCTCGAAGCCGATACTAGTAGTGACGAATCGGACGGTTCAGATTCTAGTGATAGTGACGGAGCTAGTGGCCGAAACGACGAGTGCGATTCTCTCATCAAAAGTGCCCAGACCACTGGTCGACACGCAGAATTTGAGCGTGCTAAGCAACGCGTCAGTGAGATGCGGATATCTTTGATGCAAGCCGGTACTGATGCAATGAACAAAATAGCAGGCACGACATGATCTTTCACTGAACGAGCCATTTTACTTCTGAATCTAATAACGTACGTTGACTTGTCTGCCAGAGTTGCTGAGCCAAAACCGTTGCTGTTAGATTCTACCGTCTCTCATCTTCCTGGCGGCATAACAACTTCTCCAGTCAATACTTTGCAAGAGACGGTGTACAATATCAAGTCTTCGCCAATTGATGTCAACAAAACAGAAATTGTGCCACGCAGGAGCTTCAGATCACCTGTTGTCATACAAAAGAGGGTGCATTAATGAGAGTCTATGCCATGAAGGTGTCATAGGAAACGAGAACAGCATACTTACATCAGCAAATCGTTTACTGCCCCAGGCTCCAGGCGGACCCTTATTTATAACATGTATTGGATCGTTTGACACGGGATTGCCGGTCTCGTCTTTCGAGAGAGATTCAGCCTCTACTGCAACGTTTAAAGATTGAACACCGGCGTCATCATCAACATTTGCTGGTTCTCTTGATGGGAAATCTTCAGAATCAGCAGTGTCAACCGCCAGTGGGTGCTCCTTTGGCGAATCCGATAAATGCGCTTCCGAGTTGACTCCATCATTTTCAGGAAATGGTCCAGGCAGAATGGGCAACACATTGTTTGGAATTGAGCGAGCCTCAGTGATAGAGGAAGAGGAAGTTCCCACAGTCTGAGGGGTTTGGCCGTCTGCACTTTCATCTGCTGTGCCCCCATGCTGACGCACTTGCTGGTGTTTCACAGCAAGTGGTGACGAAGATGATTCTTTGTTTTCATCTCCAATGCTCAAATCGTGGAATTCACTGAGTATCTCCCTCTCCATCTCTTCTGTTTGGCGAGTAATGCTGTCAACCTCAACATCGTTGTCTGTCATCACTGTTGGAGAAGTTTCTGTCTCCTTCTTGATATCATCGGCCTCCGTTTCTTTCTTTTTCAATAATGCACTGGCGTAGCCAACCAGTATTTGCCCATCACCGTCATCATTGTTAATCACTTTTCTGTCTCGCTGTTCAGGATCCCCACCACCCGTCTCTCCCCCCAAACCTGGAAAGTCCGCTGAGCTAAATATCTCTTTGTTGTTGTTCGTTTCGGTTTTTTGCCTACCTGGGGAACCACTCGTAGCACTGCTCGAGAGTCGATCGTGCATGCGCCTGTTGTGATTTTTGTTGAATGAAGGCGATGCATTTCCGAGGCTCCTCCTGAGCTGATCGCCCTGATCCCCTCTCTTTTTCCATTTACCTCTATTGTCGCCAGGAACCGGTGATGTCGAGTTGTCGTGCCGTGTGTGATAATTGCCACCATGACCGTTGTTGTCATTGTTTTTACGCAAGCTGTTGTTACTGCTGTCCAATGATCCCGTTTCATGCGACTCTCTGCGTTTGTTTTTCTTCTTTTTATTGTTGTTGTCATTCCTTTTCTTCTGATCGTGAAAGCCTGTCTGCCCTGGTGGTCCTCCTTGCCTTCTGTCATTGAATTGGCGAGGGGCATGTGGGTGGTGATGGCCTGGATAACCATCTCCCATGGCGTGAGGCACTCCCTGGTATGGATAGGGAGGCGGTGGTCCCCCAGGGAAAACACGTGGAGGGGGTGGTGGGGGTACTCCGAAACGAGCTGTCATTGGATGAGGGTAGGGATACATTTGGGGCTGTGGTCCTCCCTGCTGTAGGGGAGGTTGCATAAAGTTTCCAGGGTGCATCTGCTGCATTTGCTGAGGCATGAAATATGGTGGATATGGCTGACCAGGTGGGATTCCAGCTGGCAGCTGCATTGGCAAGGGCATCCCATATTGGTGTCCCCCAGCTGATGGATGCATAAAACTCTGTGCTGCCATGGGCGGTGGTGGAGATGGGCCTGGAGGCAGAGGGTGTGCTGCTGGTGGCTGGCCCATAAACGGAACTGGTTGTTGCTGCTGTGGCAGCGGCCCTCCTGGTGCTGACATGGACGAGAGAGACGCCGCAGATGCAGAGGCAACCGACACTTTTGAAGAGGAGGGCAATTCAACAGCAATTTTCGCATTGATAGTTGCTCCAGCGATGGTGTTTTCGCTGCTCACTTTTATTGCTGCCATGGCCTCTCCTTCCGAACTGAAAGCTACAAACCAAGCGCCGGTGTTGCTATCGTTGAATGCCGACTTGGGCTGAGTCGATTCTGAGGTAAATGCAGTCATGATTTCGATTGGATTGGCTCCCGAAGGTAGATCCGTCACTGCCACAAAAACGTCATCTTTGGTATTACCGGCCTGCTGCGCCAGTGAGAGCTGTTGGCGAGATGGCATGGACTCCAGTGAGGCCGATGAGGGGCTTTCCGACCCCCCCAACGAAATTGGTGCTGTTGCATTCGGCTGTTGACCATGAAGTGGGAGAGGCATCCCAGGCTGATATTGTGCGGCAACTCCTCCAACCTGTGGGACCCCAGGCGCAACCAATGGCACCATTCTTTGTTGATGCATATTCGGCGGGAAAGGACCCTGTTGAAATCCTGGTTGAAAAGGATGGGGCTGATGAAAATGGGGATGTTGGGGCGGTCCTCTTGGAGGTGGACCCCCCATCATTGGTGGGGGTAATGACTGCAAAACTGGACCGATCCAATTACCGTCTGGTGGGATGGTAGCCACAGTGCTTCCCTCCAATGCTTTCCTTAAAAGTAACGCAGATGGTTCAGCTGCATCCCCAAATTGCCCACAAATGTCTCTGACCTTTGGAAAATTAGTTACTATTCCCACCGGACACATAAACTGACCCGGGCGAGGGGAGGGAATATCTGAATGTTCGGAGCTTAGCATGTTCCTCAGGTAGGTGTCACGGGCAAGGTTTTGTGGAGAGAAGTAAAATTCAACTTGTGATCGCAGGCGTGCATAGAGTTCGGCATGATCGCCCGTGGCCGCCGAGGGCTGCTGCTGTTCTGCCATCTTAATTCCTGCAATCAACTACCCACACCGCTTACTTGCTGTCACAGCAGGAATTATTGACCTCTCTAGAGAGAGAAACGGAATAAAAAAGGTGGGTGATTAGAAGAACTCTCGAACGCATGCTAGAACAAGTTCGTTGTCAACGCTTCCCTCTCGCCACAGAAAAATGAACGGGGACCAATTCACTGTTAGCTGGATATACTGCGGGGTTTGGCGGGGTCGCAAGACCCAGTCCTGCGGACACTGAACGCGCAATCAGGGATGCGTGGGGGGCAATGCCCAATGCCTCGCCACCATGGCACAAAGGCAAAAATATCTAGCGTGCCTCGTGCCTCCAAGAATTTCCTTGTCCAATGCATAGGCAAAGTAGTGCGACAACAGACATGGGCGGGAAGGCAGAAGAACGATTCGCGAGTACGACGACAGGAGTACCAAGAATAGCCGAGGGCCAGCGGTCGTCGTCCGCCGTCCCGGCGCCTCCCCAGCCAGGGCCACCCAAGACACCACGCGGCGCACTACCCCCGTGCGTTGCGTCCAGGCGTGCGTCCGACGTGATCTTTCCGCTCCCGAAGCCTGAGCGTCCTTCGACGAGCTGCACGCGGGCGGGTCCGCTCTGCCTTCCTTTCCATACCCACTACCTACCTCGGGGCCTTCGCCTCTGCTCGGCCTCCTCGGGCGGCTTGATCCCTCGCTCCGCCAACACGAAACGAATAATTTGTGGTTGCCCTCCGGGCGGGGAAAACGACGGCAACGGCGCGGCGGCGGCGACAGACGGAAGAGCCGTTGGCCGTTGGTCTTGTTAGACTGCCCCACACCCCCTGGAGATCCATGCATAGGCGACTCAAAGCA
>JALLBE010000723.1:0-14083 GCA_036939795.1 Thalassiosira mediterranea
GTATGTTTTCTACACAAAAACTCTTGCCATCATCATCACCATCACTACCCTGCACTACCATATCATCAATTGAATGGTGAGGGGAGCCGCTGCCTGAGAGGCACCGTGCTGATGTCAGTTGGAAGGCGGTAGGAAGTTTGTTTCTAATACTGGTTCCCTAGTAGCTTCTTTGACTCCCACCCATTCTTGTTTGGGGTTGACATCATTTTTTGGTCCTACTGAAATATGTTAAAGAAAACATGCAAATGACGTTTTCACAATATCTTACATATGATTGTCTTCAATACCTCTGCCTGTCTCCTACTTGTTCCTCCGTATCTCGCAGTATGCATGTTAAGGGCATGCAGTTTAAGTACATAGGTATGTATCGTACCTACGTATGTGGCTAATGTATGCGAACAATACAAAGATACTCTGGATAAGATACTTTTTGTATCTCTTACTGAAATGTCTCAATAAATTCTCAACAATAAGCAAAAATAAACATGCCTCCTGTTGTACCGTCCCATTTGAGCCGACATGCGTCAAAATTGGATCCTGCCATCACCACCAAACCATCAGCCATCATTTTCACCATCAACCATCGCATCAACCATCACCCGGCCGGGCACGCGTCAACGCGGCACAAAAACAGGAGGCATTGCGACGCCGAGAGAAGCAAGTGAGGCAAGGGCACGCATCTTACCTGCCTGTGACGCTGCTGCCTCAAGCTCAACAAATAAAGGTGTTGGTTAGATCAAGGGCGCATCTGCTTTGGTGGCTCAAGACTTCTGAGGCGCTTGCGACGGCATTGAGGAAACTCGGGGAACCAAGAGGGACGAAAAAAGGGCCTGGAAAATTGAGTAACACCGGGAACATGCAGCCCGCCGACGACCATATGAATGATCAATTGCCCAGCGCCGCAAAATCTCAAAATGGATCAACGAAGAAATCACATGAATTCATCGCATTTCGGCCGAGGTTGCTCTACAGCACGATTGTAAGTGCGCGAAGGCACCGTACAACCGGAGGGAGGGTGTCATGAGAGGCACATTCAATTCACTCTGTTGCAAAATAATCACACATCATGTTCTCCTTCTTCGACACCCGAAGTTCATTTGGAGCACGCTGACGGTAGGCAAGTTCACTGCCCCGCTGTTACAGCATCTGTCGCCCAGATTCACCGATGGCGTGGTCGGTATGACATTTGCGTTGCAATATGGAATCGTGGCATGCCTGGCTTCGTGGGGAGGGTCGTTAGCAGATGCACAAGAGAGGGAGTCTTCCACGTGGGGGGCTGGGAGACTGACAGTGTTGGCATTTGCTCTTCTCCTTGGAACGATGGCCTTCTTGGGTCATGGATTGCCCGATTACGCGAGTAGAGACTTCCCGTCACGCGATAGCACAGTGGTGCTGGCGTGGCATATTCTGATGAGGTGTGTCTTCGCCGTGGCCATGGGAATACTGACACCGACCTTGGATGGGCTGGCCCTGGCTCACTTAGATTGTGCTAAGGACACATCGAAAAGTGACTTTGGAAAAGAACGCATGTATGGAGCAGTGTTCTGGGGTCTTGGGTCTCTCTCCGCAGGGATTGGGATAGATTATTTTGGGTTCGACTTCCTGTATGCCATGCTTATCACAAGCCTCTTATTATCCTATATCTCGATGGGATTGTATATGTGGGGTCTAGGCAGAGACACAACAAGATCATTCAAGTCTAAGGGATACACAACACAATCTTCCAGCAGGTCCGACTATGAGTATCAGCCTGAGGAGTCTCAGTTGTCTCAAAAGAGCAACGCGAGCAAATCTAATTCAGATCTTCTCTGCTTGGTGTGCAAAACAGGTTATGGACAAGCTCTCCTCTTTTTTGTGTTTGCGCTTTCAATGGGGGTAGCTGTGGTGGACAATCTGGTGTTCATTTTTTTCGATTCATTGGGAGCAAGCAGTATCATGGATGGCTGGACTGTTGTTTTCACTGTGCTATTTGAGGTTCCCATTTTCTATATTGCACCAATGATACTGGATTTGTATGGTCCAGGAAAGCTACTGATTGCTGCAGGCATTGCATATGTGATTCGTGTCTTCGGATACACGCTGGTGCCAGATGGCAAAATGTACCTAGTCTTAGTGTTGGAAACACTTCATGGATTAACCTATGCGGGTTCAAAAACAGGCAGTGTTGAGTTCATAGCTCAAATTGTGCCAGAGGGGTGAGTCTTGCTTGTGGAAAGTGCAAAAGGAGAGGTTTATTGTTACATCTTCTCAAGTTTGGTGCCACCGTGTACCTTGTACTTTACAGATATGAGGCGAGTGGACAGGGACTTCTAGTATTTGTTACATATCTTGGTGTATTCGCAGGGTTGGTTGCTGCTGGTTGGATACAGCAAACACTGGGAGCACGTGTCATGTTCAGAGTAATGGCATCAATTGTGTCTGTTGGTATACTAGTAATGCTCATAGCAGAATGCCTCCACGACCGAGAATTAAAGCGGGCGAAGGCAGACAACAATAATGAACAACCCAGCGAGTGTTCTGGACTAAAAAAGAGTGAGTCTGCCTTTGTGGATGAATCCGTAGAAAGGTATGTGAAAGCCCTCAAATACGACAGTTTAGGGAAGTATGAAAAAGATTGGTGACGCGATCTAGTCTAATGATACAGTTCTAGTTTACATATTGTGTCCTCGAACCAACCACCTTGCATCAATCTAATCCATCATAAGGCCCTAGGCCGTACATGTTCGTCAAAAGGTCATCAGCCCCACCTCCTTTCTCATCAAACAACCAACTAGCAAACTTGAAAAAGTGATATGCAACTGCAAAATGGCCAGGGGTCTGCCCTTGCTTGTTCTGGTGATTCGGATGTGCACCTTTTCGCAACAGCAGCTTGCCTATTCTTATGTTGCCCGTTTGGGCAGCAAGGTGCATCAGAGTGTTACCATGACCGTCCACTCTATTCAGATTGAAAGGGTCGCGATCATACTGGTCAGTGTATGCAGTTCCAATTTCCTCAATGAATTGGACTCTGATGTGTTTTGTATGAAATGGTGCATCTGATATTTGATCCAAAGCTTCCCGTATGTTCTCATGTTTTTGATGGCGGACCCAACCTCGCAGTTGCTCAAAGTCGAGGGTGACAGCAGGCTAGAGAGAGAAGACAAGGTGAGAATTGTGACTGTCTTGGTTTGACTGGGATTAGTGAATTTGGATACATACCTTCTCTGGTTTAGTCGGGGTCATCATGTCCAACACTGAGTGAGATTCGTGATTTGATTTGCCAGTTAATGTCGTGGGAGATTCTTGATGCCTTTCGTGAACCGAGTATGCTAAATCTCTCGTTGGATCTCTGGTTGCATCCATCGTGCTATAGTCTTCATAAACGGTCGAGTTTGGAGACATGGATGCAAGACTTTTAGTACCCGAGTTGTACTGTGCGCTGTACTGTGGCTGAGTATGTTGGATTTGAGAGTTCTGCGCAGTTTGCACGGCATGGGTCTCTGCATAGTTTTTCAAGCACCGTATGCTGAAGAGAATTTTCTTGCGGTGTAGCCTGTGCTCTACGGCAAGTGTATTCCTTAAGTCGTCATCAGAAAGTTCACACAAAAAAGCCCCATCGACGGCGCCTTCTTTGAATGAAGATTGGTACTGTGACAGGCTGATCGATGTAAGCCATCGCGAAACGTCGTTGACACTCCAACTTTCAACTCTGACAGCAGCATTTTTATCGAAGTTTCGAGTAGGCGACATCGAGCTGGGTGCAGGGCTGGGGTATTGTGCATTGGCCGGCTGGCTCAATGTATCATTTACGCCTACTCGTTGCATAGCTTTCATCATGTTCAGCGAGCTGAAATATGTCAAACTCATGCTCATGAAGCCAAATTTCATCATTGTTTCGGTCGAATCTATCAACTGAGCCGCTTGCATCTTGTCTCGCTCAGATGGTCCAGAGTAGTGATGTTGGTTGGAAGGGACATCATTTCTGTATGACTGTCGCTGGTTCGCAGGCTGCATAGGTGGTCGATTGTAAGTGGTAGCAGGGCTGTGGGTCACTTGCTTGCTGTTTGAAGGAGCCACCGCGGGTGGAATGGCTGCGGACACAACGCTATCAATTCTTTGCTCTTGCTTCTTTCGGATGTTTTCCAGAGCCGAGTCCTGGGCGTCGAGTAATACCGCTAGCTTTGCTTCGAGATGCTTAAGCTGTCCATACTTTTCTTGCCGATCCCGCAAGAGCTGCTCGAAAGTCTTCTCCAGCTTCTCAAGCTTGAGCTTTCTATCTGAAATCTGCACTAACGTCTCGCTGAACTCTGCGTCCATTCTCCTTTTCTCCTCCCTCACCTCGTGCTCTTGCCGGCTGGCATGAACGCCGAACGACTGCCTCTCAGCCTTGCTTAGGTGGTGCATCTTCTTTTCCAATTCCGAAACATTGCGCTCGAAGTTGCTGATCTCGGTCAGATGGAATTCAATCTGCTTCTCCATCCTGTCCTTTTCTTGGTTTAGAAGCGAAATCTCAGACTGGAGTTTTGTTGCGTGTAGCTTGTGCTCAGCAAGCATTTGACGGCCCATTTCGATTCCACTGTTCTGGCTTCGGCTAAAAATGTACTTGTCTCTCTCCAGTATTGCCTTTTTCCGACCGAGACGGCCACGGTACGTTTTCTGTATCGTAGTCGAGGCATCTCTCCTGTTTCGATGGAAGTATTTGAGGATCACTGCCGCCTTCATCCTCCAGATGCTCTGAACCATGGTCGCCGAAGATTCCCTCTTTGCAATCACTGCACGGAACCTTCGTCGGGCAGCGATGCCCCGCATCATCCGAGCTAGATTCATCTGAGCCTTCCGCTCCATGCGTTTGTTATATGAAACGCACCGCCCGCGATGCCCGCGCAAGGCGCGTTGGACAAATAACGCTGCCCAAAGTTCCTTCTTCTTCATCTGATATATAATGCGACCGAATATGCCACGGGCACGGCTCTGGATCAAGGTGGCTGCTATCTGTTTCCTCAATCGGCCCATCATGGTCTTGGCCATGAAACATCGAAGTGCACACTGAATGACACGAGCAGAGCGTTCCAGCGCTGCCAAGCGTTTCTTGTGCCGTTTTATCCGCCATGCCATGTACTCCTTGACCTCGGGGTATTCGTTTGGATCAAACTCTTTGTTTCCATCTGCTGAAAGCTGCTTCTCCTTCGGATTAGCGTTGTTGTGGGACGGCGACTTATTCTGCAGGTTGGACTGATGATCGGCCACGATTTCGTCCTGATATTTGTCCCACGATGGCTGGCCCTCACGCCCATGCTGGACAGCTTGATCCATGAACTTGTCCTCAAACATCTTTGTCGGCTGACGAAAGTTCCCCACTTCGTTGTCTTTGTGGTCCACGTTCTGCGTTTTGACCTCCTGGAGTGGACTGATTTCTTCCGCTGGATTTGGCTGTGATCGAACTTTATCATGAAAGCCCGTGAGGATTTGTTCCACCAACAGCGATATGTGGTACTTCTTTTCCTGAAACAATTCGTGGCCTCCCTTCATTGTTATGATGGCAGTCCTGTTCCCGCCCCGCAGTGCCTGGGGTATCGTGGGGCAGTTGCGCCTACCAGTCAGGAAATCCGACGAATGTATCGCTCGGACGAGGGTTGCATTCTCGCCGTGGATCGTAATGATCGGGGAGGCGATGTCCTTTAGCATTGGCCGCGTATCGACATGATTCAGCACACCCTGACATAAGCGCATCCTCCCATCGAGCGTTATCGGGTTGTGAACGGCGGTGTACACGTTCAGAGCCAACGACGAAGAAGTCTTGCTCAAGTAGCTGGGAGAAAAGAGAAACCTTGCATAGAAGTAGACTGGGAGGTCAGGCCGGCTCTCCGGCGAACAGGAAAACACATTCCTGCAGTCATGAAATACTGAGGCATAATGGGAATCGACATGAGAGAGACCGTTGACGAGGATCGTTCCTTTGAGGCTGGTGAGAGTATTCGTCGCGGCGAAATAGGTGGCAATGGCCGCGCCGCTGCCGTGTGCCAGGATGAAGAATCGTTGGTCCAGGTTGAACCTCTCCCGCTCGTTTTCGTTCAAATGCTCGAGCAGCTTGGACAGGCAGTCGGCATGATATTTGTTATTGAGATTGGAGTCCTCCGAGAAGGAGGTGAACGCCTGTCCGGGGTAGTTCCACAGGAGGATCCTCATCCCGGCATACCTGGAAACCATGGGAAGGAAGAATATCTTGAACCGCTCGTACGTGTCGAATACGTCCTGACATACAATGAGGTTGCACCACGGCTTTTGCTGCCCAACCGACGAGGAGCCGGCAGTCGATGTCCCTTCAGTGTTCTCGAGGATCGCATACGGAAAGGACGTTTCCTCATCGTACTGGAACACCGACTCATACGCGACGGGGTCCTTCTTCTTCACCTTCTCTGCTAGTTGTCCCTTGATCGATTTCTTCGACGACCTTACCGCAGTCTTGGCCTTTTTGGTCGAACCGCTCGATCGTCTCGGCTGCTCCTTAGGTGTTTCGGCCTGACCACCGTCCTCTTTGGCAGCATCCTCCACTGATGCCTCCTGAATCAGCTTATCTTTTCTGGCGGCTGCCAACTTTTTATGTTCCTCGACCATGTGCACCGACTCAAGGTACTGTGATGCCGCCTTCCTCACGCCGGGTAGGAGTTTGGACCCCTCCATTGGCAAGGGAAGGAAACCGTCCACTTCGATCTCTTCATAGGATTGGTAGTTGATAGAAAGTACGTTTCGCACCGCAACCAGAATTCTCATTCTAGCCGCTCGATTCTCAGAAGCCTCCCTTTGCCTGATCCACATACCGATGGACACGGCGTCTTTCCCAGTCAGAGTCTCGTTCAAAACCATAACAGAAAACGATCGGCTCTCCAGTGCCCGCTGGCAGTCTGCGCTATTCATGACCGATTCGACTCTATACCCCTTCTTCTCCAGCAGACGCGTCGACAATTTGTTCGTGGCCTCGTCAGATTCGGCCACCAGGACGTGAACCTTGGCATTCTCCTCCATTTCTTTACGATCCCTTTTCTTCCGCCTCGTCCTATCATCGGAATCTGATCCTCCGACCCGTTGTCTGTGATCGGGCGATATCGGTCCGTGGAAAGAGGCCGAGGACGATATCGGTTTCCGTTTGGACGCGGCGTCCCACTCGGAACCTCCTGGCCCAACGGTATGAGATTTGCTCAGATTGTTATTCGGAATCTCGTCCAAATGATCGAGAGAACCATCAGGTTCTGCACCCCGTTGATTGTCGTCTGTGTCATCGTGTTCGGTTTGGTCGTCGTGCTCATCCTCTGCCTGGGAAGCCAGCAATTCGCGAGCCTGTCCCAGCAGCGAGTAGACGACGTGACACGCTCCACAGACCGCCACATCGTCCTTGTTTCCATCGTGAAGCGGCCGTCGAACGAAAGTGTCACGGTCAGCACTACTGCCCATGGCACCACCAGTAGTGGCAGGAGGTTGCTCGTCTCCATCGCCCAGATCGCACGACGATTGAAATTCCGCGAACGCCAACCTCGCCAGCTCGGGACGGTGCTCCCTGTTCGCCAGGTCCACCGCCCTCCCGTCCGCCCAGAACCCCACCTCGCCACCATCATCGCCATCTCCTTCGCTCGAAGGTGGAGGTCGCGCGCTCGCGGGCTTCAGGCGGACCAAATCGCCCGCCTCCTCCAAATCGGAATATTCCTCCTCGGTCAGCACCCAGCGCAATAATCGCGTGGCACGATCTCGATCGCGACTCCGCTTGAGACGTTTCTCGCGCTTGCTCAACGAAGCGGACGAAATGTCGTTGTTTTTGCCATCATTTCCGGGATGAGATCCGTCTGAGGAGGGGAGGAGGAGCTCGCAGAATCCTCCCGGACAGGAGGAGCATCGCGACGACGACGCCATGGTCGAGACCGGATTCAAAATTCGCGCCTCGAAATCGAAACGGATCTCGCTCAACAGTGGACGGATCGAGGTGTGACGAACGGCAGTGATCCCTCTCGGCTAGTCGGACCCTTTTGCGGAGAGGATCATCGCCTCCGGGCGACGATGATGCCGAGAGCGGACGCCATGGTCGAAGACGAAGAACGAAGGCGGATCGATTTCGTCGGCATCGATTGTGCGCGCGCGAGCACGAAGCTCGCTCGCTCGACTTTTTTTAGCCGTTAGTGGATGCATGCAAATTCACAGAGGGTTCAAATTTCTGAGCAATTTCGTATTCTGTTTTGAAAGTTTCAAGCAATGTTTTGATTAAAATAGATAAATGATATAACCCTAACGAATTATTCCCGCTCCCACGCCACCCCATGGCCATCGACCGTCATTTTTCCGCCCCGACGCCGGTCCTGCACCAACCGATCGAACCGCCGTAGTCGCTGAGCCACCCGCGCTGCTGCCACTCTCTACTATCTCTCCATCGATCATGTCGTTGATACAAGAGCTGCTGAAGCCCGGGGGCGGTATCGCCCTCATCCCGTTCATCCGCATGACCATCATGACGCTGTTGGCCATGGTCATGTGAGTCGGAGTCGATTGTACCTAGATGGAAGAGATGTATCGATGGAAGATCGTACGAGGATTGACTTCGAGGCGCCTTAGCTGAATGGAAATCGGGCGGCTGGCTGGTCTTTTCGTAAAAGGGAGATTACGGCGTGTCGAGCTTGCCGGGGACGTACCTGCCAATGCTGCCGATGCGGGCTCTATGAGATTCAGCGCATCATTGTTCGACGGGTCCTTGCAGTCGTTGAGACACTATACGACGTCTGAATCGGCTGGAGACTGGGGGAAATGCCGTGCGGAGATCGGGAACTTCGCGCAAATGATCAACTGAACGTGGGGTTGGGGTCGATCCTTCTTGTCATTGCCACCCACCTCCACTGTGATGATTCTACTCACGTCTGTACATACCTACATACGCATCTCACCTCTCTCAAAATCCAAACTGCGCGGATGTGTGCAGAATAATGGGAATCCTCGACATCGCGCGCATCCACATGGTCGTCCTGTCCTTCCTGTCGGTGGGTCTGCTGATCTCCATCTCCTTCTTCGAGAAGGCTTGGAACGACGTGCAGAGTAAGAGGGGCGGGGCGCCCGTCGGCGCGGCGGCGGCGGGCAAGGAGCCGGAGAAGACGGATTGAGCTCGACGTTTGGACATTTTTGAAGGATTGGATACCCATTGATGGTATACGCATGAGAGTGGGACACATGGCTTGTTTGAGGGAGTGACTCCGAAGCAAAATGCCGTTATACTTGGAGTGAGAAGTGGTGAGAAGCAAGGAAATCCTGCGGCTTTGGACATTCTTGTCAGGGAGACTTTTCGGTTTAATACTGAAACGCTCTGCTGAAACGTATTCGTCGAGACTTGAGCGTGATTGACGTAACACTGCAAACAATAATCCTGACGGTGCAACAACTTTAATATGTTCTGTGATGCAATGAGGACCATTTTGTCTGCATTTGTGGCGCACACCAGCAACAGGAATGGAACATATAGCACATAGCGCAAGGGTTCCACACTTCGCCACCAGATCTTCCATCAAAATGAACTTCTTGGCGCAGCATATGACATGACATCTCACAGCAGCCGGCAGATAGAGACAAAATGAGCCCATCACAATTTCATCGCGTGAGCTCTGCGTCCATCTCACGGAAATCTACCGTTCATCGCCCATCCCCATCAATCGGAGTAGTACACCATGTCCCCATCGCCGATCAATTCCATCTCCAGCCCCACCTCGTAAAAGCTCGTGACGCTGAATTCGGCAATCTCCCCCGTGGCGTGCGCCACCGTCACCTCCCCGCTCACCCTCTTGAGGGCGGCCTTCGTCACCTCCTGCAGGAGGGCGTACTTTTTGTACCAATCGGCCAATTCGTCCTTTCCAGACGTAATTCTCTTGGCATTTTTGAGCGATATCTTGTCGTCTATCGCCGCGGCGAGTTTGGAGCTCACGATGCGAGGCGGTGCGTCGCCGCCATCGCCGTCATCGCCCTCATCATCGCCGTCCGTAATCGCAGCCCCGTCCAGTATGTCCACCAGCTGCGAATACTTCAATTCGTACACAACGTCGTGTCGATCCGCCAATTTCGAATGCTCCTCGTCGATGTCCTCGTCGAGCGTGATGAGACACCTCTTCACACCCAATTCCCGCGCCACTATCCGCGTTATGGCGCTTATTCCGCGTTCCGTCAACGGATCTCCCTGGGTGATCAATATCGGCGGTTTGGTTATCCCCCGTCCTGCCCATGAGGATCGGAGGTTGGAGATTATTCGATCGGCCACGATGGATGGGTCGCGGGCATCGCGGGTGTGTCCCTCGATGAGGAGGGGATGGTAGGGGGAGAGGGTGGTTTGGATGGAGAGGAGGGAGCGGAGGATGGTCGTCGGTTGCATCATCATCTTCTTGGTTGGTCCCATTGATCAATACATCTACATTGTATGCACTCTCTTCTCGAATGAAGCCATGAAAAATTATGGGCAATGACTTTTGAAGGCGCGCGGCCGGACTGCCGGCCGGCTGTGATGTCTGATGTCATTTTGCATTCCAAAGATCCTACGTGATTCCTACGTAGTCACATACCAGGATCGATGACTCATTTGCAAAACCGCGACAACCAACACCACGATCGATCGCCATCACGACCATAAAAATCTCGACGGTTCGAGCGGGAGAGCGATGTTGTTCCTCGCGAAGACGAGGGGAGCCGCCGCCGCCGCGGCCCTCGTCGCGGCGGCCGCCGCCCTGGCCGGCTATGGCTCGACGGAGGCGCTCTCGCTTCGGCCCCCGCACACCCCCGGGCGACATCTCAGCTACCGCCCGCGGTGTTCGTCGTCCTTCGCGGCCAGTACGGCCCTGCGGTCCTCCTACCGCGGAGACTCCGACTACTACGGCAACGGAAATAATGGCAACGATGTGGACGTGGACGTGGACGACGAACGGCGCGGACGGAGGTGGATGGTGCGCCAGCAGCAGTCTCGGGGACAGTCCTCGTCGTCGTCATCGATGGGTTACGGCGGCGGCAATGGCGGCAATGGCAGTTTCGGGCAACAAACTTCCCGGGGAGGAGGGATGGGGTACGACTACGACGGCAACGACGTCCGCGGCTCCTCCTCCTCCGCCCCCTCTTCGCCCCGGCAACCGCCGCCGCCGCAGTACGCGTCGTCGTCCGCCTCGACGGGGGGAGACGGGTACGACGACCTTTACGATCGGGTGGTCGCGAGCGAGACCTTCGGCGGCGCCGCGGGACGCGGTCGACGACAGGAATATCAACGAGGGCAGCAGCAGCAGCTACAGCAACGTCAGCAGCAAGCGTCGGGGCCGTCGACGGGAAGGAGCGGCGGGGCGGGGTACCGATATTATTCCGACCCGACGACGACGTCGTCATCCAACGCGAGGATGCCCCCCACCCCTCCCCCGCCGGAGGGGCCGGCGAGCCTCTCGGACGCGTTTCGGAGGACCGATTACAGAAGGGATGCCTCGTTCGGCCCAGGCGGTGGAGGTGGCATGGGCGGCGAGAGGAGATCCCTGGAGCCCACCGCCGCGATGGGCCCTACTCCCGCCTACTACGACGATCCGATGATGCGAGGAGTGGGGGGAAGCGGAAGCAGTAGGAGCGCGGTGGAGGACGCGCGAGAGAACATCCGCAGGATGCAGCAGAGGTCCATGTCGGTCGAGCGACGCGCCCGCCGCGGAGAAGAGCTGCGGGAAAGATTGGACGCCGTCGGCAGAGGCCAGACGCCCCTTTCCAGGCTGGCCAAGGAGAGGAAGGACGTGGAGAGGGTGGGGGAGTACCCTCCCCCGAACCGTCCGTTCGCGCCTACTGCTCCCATGCAGGGAATGGCGGAGCCGGGGATGGTGCAGCCCGGGATGATGCAGCCCGGGATGAGGACGCCGCAGTATCCCTCGAGGGTCAAGACGGGATTGAGCGGGCAGCCCATGAGGGTGCAGCGCGAATTCGGCACGCCTCCTCCTCCCATGCCCATGGGACCCATGGCGCCGTCGGTGCAGGGGCGACCGACTCCGCTACGGCCCCCATCGCCCGGGATGGGGATGCAGCCGGGGCCGGGACAACCCGGAATGGGCGCGGTCCAGCCGGACGTCCCCATGGGAAGGAACGCCTACAAAACCATGGCACCACTGCAGCCCATGTCGGCACCCCTTTCGGAGTTGGCGTCGATCGTGGACACGGTGACCGCCGGCACTGCGCGAGGCGTTGACCCCGGGGTCGGGCTCGGGGTGGGGATGGGAGAAGGAGCGGCGAGGGCCGAGGCGGGGTCGTGGCCGACGGAAGCGTACGGGCAAACGTCGAATACGCTCGGATACGAACGGGGATACGAGCAGCAAATGCAGCAGCAGAAGCGACGAGAGCAGCCGAGGCAGGGTCCACAGCCCCCGCTGGACTCGTACCAAAGACGGCAGCGTCCCCCTCCACAAGCTTACAACAGGCCTCCCGGGTCCATACCGCTGTCGGAATTGGCGATACAGCCCAACATCGAGCCGGTCGATCGCGTCCAAACTTCGGGGGGACAGAAGAATCCGCCTCCGGGGTTTGCCGAGTTGGATCCCAACGACTTTCGAAGGCCGTACCAGGAGCGACGAGCTCCGGAGTCAACGTCCTCCGCGCAGAGGTCGAGGGGGGGCACCGTCGTCGGAGATTTTGCGCAGAGGTCCGTGGGAGGTGGGGACGACGACGGCGTGAGCGTCGACAATGGCAGGGCGTGGATGCCCGGCCGTCCGGGCATGGGAGGGGTCGCCGGGGCCGGAATGCCCGGTCAGGCTGGCATGGGAGGATACGGCGGCGGCAACGGTGCGGGTGGCGCGGGTGGCGGTGCGGAGCAAAAGACGAGCAACTCCTTCAAGCCGCTTCCGTTCCAGAGCATGCCCCAGAGCGACTTCCGGAGGCCATCCCAGGCTTGGGAGCAGCCGGCAGAGGGGGAGGAACGTGAAAATGCCGGCGACGAGGAGCGACTACGGCCGGGGGGCCAAGGAGGAGATTCTCCCCAGTTTGGTCGAGGGTTCGACGAACGAGACATGTACGGCGAACCATACGGCGAAGCGTACGGTGGCGAGGCCCCGCCATTCGACGACGCCATGTTCCTGTCGCCGTTCGCCGTGCCGCCGATGATGATGATGGCGGGCCCGCCCCCTCCCGGATGGGAAGGTCCCCGTCCGTCCGGCCCACCATCTACCGATGGAAACCGCAAGGCGGAAGAAGAGGGGGTGAGGGTGCCCAAGGATCCATTCGTGGAGCGCGAGAAGAGACGGCGCATGGAGCAGCAGAACAGCCGGTCGTCGCCACAGTCATATTCAGGAGATGTCAGGGTACCAAAAGATCCATTCGCGGAGAGGCTGAAGAAGAGGGAGGAGGAACGGCAACGGCAATCCATGGGTGCCAAGCCAGCCGGTGGAGAGGTGAGGGTGCCGAAGGATCCCTTCGTGGAACGTCAGCGGCAGCAGCAGCAGCCAGGGATGAAGCAGCCATGGAGCCCGGGGTCTCCCGCCCAATCGCAAGGGCAGCCAGAGCAGAAGCAGCCGTGGAACCCGGGGTCGCAACCCGAATCACCGCAGCAGCAGCAGTCAGAGCGGAGGCAGCCGTGGAGCCCTGGATCACAAACTGAATCGCAAGGGCAGCCAGGGCGGAAGCAGCCGTGGACCCCGGGGTCGCAAACCGAATCGCCGCAGCAGCCGGGGCGGAGGCAGCCGTGGAGCCCCGGGCCACCAGCTGAAACGCGGCCAGAGCCCACCGGATCGGAGCGCGCGCCGAGGGATCCCTCGTTGGAGAGGCAGAGGAGCATGGGAGGGCCACGAGGTGGCGACGGCTGGTCGAGCAATCCGCAGCGATCGATGGGTGCCCCGCGGCCGCAACAATCCATGGGCGGTGGGGATGTGTTCTCGGGGAGGGACGGTCGGGGTCGGCGGGAGGAGGACGATCGGCAGCGGCGTCAGAGCCTGGGAAGCCAGAGCTTCGGCGAGGGCATGACGTACGACGAGTACACTTCGTACTTCGATTCGCTGTAGAAAGATGGGCACCCACAGCGGTCCGTGTGAACGGCTCTGTGTCACCAAGAGTGTCGGGGATCGTGGTCGGGGGGGGGGGGGGGGGGGGGGGG
>JALLBE010000724.1:0-14082 GCA_036939795.1 Thalassiosira mediterranea
AACTGTGCACACAGTTGAAAGTTTTCAAATTTTTCGAATATGTTTGAAAAACCGAGCGTGGATTACGGATTTCGGACTTTTCACTTGCGACTTGAAAAAAGACATAGACACGCCCTTAATGTTGATACCACATTATGGGAACCTCACAGCCATGGTTCGATTGGCAGTATCCTGAGATAAGTCTCAGCATTTGCTAAAATAAGATGAAGATAATTGCTGGTGATTGAGATATGGGCTGTGGTATGGAAACATTCATCTTGTGAATACTTTGGAATATGTACCATATTGCTCGAGTGAGTGAGTGCATCTTGGATAAGAAGTGAAACTTCCTGTATAGTAGCTCGCCAGGGACCAACGCAATGACATGTTTTGTCTTCGAAAGAACGCCACTGACTTGCGATCCTGATAGCACTAGATTTATGACTAGATTTATCTTAAGTTCCCATTTCGTTATCGGCAGCTCTATGATGCCGTTTTCAACACTTCAATAGATCAGAGATGCGGCGATACCGGAGCATGGCATCCTTTCAAAAAATGTAGACAACTTGGCGACTGAACATTGCCATGTCATTGAGCAGCAGTTAGATTCCTTACAGTGTGCAGATGCTTCGTTTGGTCTCGTCTCGTTTTCTCTTCAGCAGACAGAATAACCTCGCGTTTTCTTGCAGATGAAAGTACCAACACCAAACCTGAGCATACTAGCACAGCTCCAAACCATGTTTCCCTTTCGGGACGTTGATTTAGGACAACAATCTCAAGCAAATACCCCCACAAAATGTCACTAGACTTGATTAGCCCAGCGGGTGCAGCGGGAACCAGCTTTCCAGCATAGCTGCGGGAAAAGTGAGCCAGGGAGCCAGCCACACAGCTACCAAGGACGCTAGGGATATCTTCTCTCGTGGGCACGCGCCATTGTTGTTCTGCCACTGTTGGTCCTACCGACAACCGGATAATCAGGCTGAAGAAGAACCCAAACATGATCCACGAAAACATTAGATGGAGCGTGTGTGCGCCGGCTCTACCCGCCTTTCGGATAAGCACAGTCACAAATGATGTTGAAATCGATCCAGCTAGGGCACTCAAATGCCCCAGTGAGGCCGGGCGGATATGCTCGTCTTCAGTGATATCGCCAAATAGGAAGGTAGGACGCGCTATCAGGGCAGCACCTACCACGCTAAATACTGCCGCCAGAAGGTGCGCAGGCCGTATCGACTCTCCCAAAACGACACAAGCAAGAAATATTGTCATGATAGGGTGTAACGATAGCAATGTTACGGCATCTCCAAGGGGCAGGTGGCTGAGGGCATAGTAATAGTTGATGAATCCAAACCCGCCGATAGCGCCGCTCAAAATCACCGCTTTGCGCATTTGCGGTGAAGTTCCAAATGGACGCATGATAATGCGTGTCGACGATGACACTCTCGTGGAAGAGCCTTCGCCTGGATTGGATGCTGTATCGTATGTGAATTCTTGACTTGATAGAAGTGATTCTCTCTCATCAATTTGGTACATCTGTGAAGTAAGATTAGCTTCTTCAGCGTCCGACTCTCTTTCGTTGTGTGCGGCGTCTTGTAATGAGACCATGCCAACTCCTGATTGTTTCTTTTGGGCAACAGCAGCAGTTTGTGGATTATCAGCTCTGCAGACGATCATTCCAGCAAGAACAAATACAACTTGGAATACGGCCCGTATAAACACAAGCTCAGTGGTTGATAGACCTAGAGGTGAAGGAGGTTAATGGTGTTCCTGTAAATGCATTGCGTGACGAGAAGAGGCTGCACCAAAGCGTGCAACACCATCAGTATTGTATGCCCTGCCTACCAATAAACTCACCTGCACTCCCAGCATATTGCAGGAACATTCCCATCAAAGAATACAGAAATGCACTCACAAAAAGGAGGACCATTGCTTTATGTTCCTGCGTCATCTGCAATGTATTGCACTGCTGCGTTTGCTCGCGAGGGTGGCCGTCGTCATGGAGAACGATGGCATCTTGGTATTTTGCTTGTCCGTTCTTAGAAGTCATGTTCATTCGGATGGACTGTGGTTTGTGAATGTTACTGATCGACCAGCAACTGAAGGTGGTCTTCCAATCGACGGTCAAAACGAGGTCAATTCAATAATGGGCATGATAGTTGTGGCAGAGCGCGCTGATGCGCCCTGCCTCTGTTTTTCCCTCTCTCTGGAGAGAGCAATCAAAGATAGGTAGAGCACAGGAAGAGTGGCTGCGAAGCCCGCAAGGCATGGCAGTGCGTGGATACGATACCGTATGGTGTGACCTAGGTTCGGGAGTGGTTCGGGGGGAGGGTGGTTCGAATGATGCATGCGGTTTCTTCGATCTTCACTTCTGTTGCTATCTGTCTTGGCTGGTCTTGGTCTTGAGATTTTCCGATGGCGCGCTACAAAGAATATTTATTCCTTCGTAGAGAGCAAGTAAATTCACAATGCGAAGCATGTGGCACTGTGTGACTGCTCTCTGCAGATGACTCCTGATCCCCTCACCTCTCTCTGAGTCGCAAGGAGATAGCATCATTTCGTCATCACTTTGCCATAGTGCCTGTGGCCACAAGTGTGAGTATGTTTGGGAAGAGAAAGTGCCCTCGATCGAACCCTCGGTGATGGGATCGTACCAAGACAGTGGATATTGATTCAGAAATGAGTTACGACTTCATGTAGCATTCTCTGGTTCAGGAGCTGCAACAACAAGCCACTCTAGCGGACTGTTGCAGTGAGTGCGCAAGGGAGTGCCCTATCATTTATTTTGCAGCAGTTAGATTCCCCACACTTTCCAGCCTTTTGGTTTTGTTACCAGCAGCCAGAATAACCAACACCAAACCTGAGCATGTCAGCACAGCTCCAAACAATGTCTCCAGTTGAGGATGTTGGTTCAAGACTATGATCTCGAGCATGTACGCCCATAAGATATCACTTGACCTGATCAAACCAGCAGGAGCCGCAGGAACGAGCTTTCCGGCATAGTTGAGGAAGAAGTGAGCAACTGATCCAGTGATGCACACCCCGAGGACGCTAGGGAATTCTTCCCAGGAAGGTACGCGCCATCGTTGATCCGCCACACTTCTCGACCCCGCGAGCATCCCGATGCACAGGCTGAAAAAGATCCCAAAAACGGCCCACGAGAACAGTAGCTGCAATGTGTGAGCGCCTACTCGACCGGCCTTTCGGATCAGCACGATCACGAATGATGCGCACATCGACCCCGTCAGGGCGGTCACGTAACCAAGCGTCGGTGCCCGGATTTCTGCATCATCGACGCCAAACAAAAAGGTAGGACGCGTTATCAGAGCCGCGCCCACTATGCTGCACACCGCTGCCAACAGGTGAATCGATCTTATTGGCTCCCCCAGGAATACACGCCCCAAAAATATCGTCATGATGGGGTGCAGAGAAAGCAACGTCGCGGCGTCTCCAAGCGGAAGGTGGCTGAGGGTGTAGTAGTAGTTGACGAAACCAAAACCGCCGATGATGCCACGCATGACTACCACTTTTTGCATTTGTGCCGTAGTTCCAAACGGACGCACGATGATGCGTACCGACGATGAATTCGCGAAGGAGTAGTATTCGGTCCTCTTGCCCGATTGCACAGTTGTGCCATATGATGCGCACTCTGGTTTCTTCGAGAGGAGTGACTGCTTTTCGTGAATAGGAACCGACTCTTCCCCGAGAATATCTTCCTCGTCGCCTAGCTTTTTCTCGTCATGCATTCCATCTCCATCATGCACGATGACCATGCCCACCTCCTCCGATCCATTCCCATCATCTTCTTCGAGCTCGTTGCCTTTGGCGACAACAGCAGACGATGGATCATCCACTCTGCACACTATCATTGCAGCAACGACGAATCCACCCTGGAAAACGGCTCGTATGAACACCATTTCAGTGGCAGGAATGCCTGGGTACAAGAGAGAGATATGAGACGTGCGATGGAAGTAACGCAACATATCACATAATGAAAGTCGATTCATACGATAGCCGCACCAGATAGATCTCACCTGCCCGTCCAGTGTACTGCAAGAACATTCCCATCAACGAAAAGAGAAATGCCGACAGAAAGAGGAGGAACATCCCCCGTCTCGTTTTGTCGTGCTCGTTCGTTTCCCGTTTGCACGGTTCCGTTGTTCGGTCGGGCGATGAGGCGTCATCATTTATGGGAACGATGGTCTCTCCTCCTTGGTAGCCGGACTGGCCGCTGTTGGAAGACATGCTCATGCTGGCCTGTATGGTGCAGTAGGTACCCCTCTAGAGAAGAAGCCGGCGACGGCAAAGACGCAGGCTCGGCGCTGATGAGGTGAGGTGACACTTCTGTCTGGTAGGTGCGAACGCGTCCGTCAAAGGGGAAGCAGCCGACGGTTGACTTCTCGCCGATGAAATGTCCAGAATAGGGACGTCTCGCGTTGGCTCAGATGATCGCGTGGCCGGTTTGCATCGCGACGGCGCTGCTGTCGTGCATATCAATGTAGCCGACGTTCGGACGGTGGCCATGGTTGGTCGAGAGGAGGAGTGGGAGTGAGCGCTTCTTCGTTTTTTGTTTTCCTTCCTCTGACGATGATCGGCGCGCTATTTATTCTATTAATTCCTACGTTGATCTCTGTAGAATCACATCACGTGCATCCAAGAATCTCGGTCTAATAGGTCGTATTGTAGGTCGTCGGTCCGTCGACGACGGCCGACGGCCCGACGCCTCCCGTCTCCCGTCGCTCGCTCGTCGCCGCGGTCAGCGCGTCGCCATAAAATCATAGAGGAATCATGTTCCCGTCGAACTCGTCGCTGGCCGCCGCCGTCGCGAAGCAGGTCGCATGGGGGAGGCGATCGTGCCATCGGCACCGCCGCGCCCTGCATCATCGCTCTCGCAGACGGAGCGACGCCGTCGTCTGCGGTGGCGGCGGCGACGCGCCGCGGCGACGGCCCCGCGTCGAGACGGCAGCGGCCGCGACGGCTTGGTCGTCGCGCACCCGGGGGTCGTATGACGGTGCCTTCGGCTGCACTCTACGCCGGTCGAGCACGCTGCGCGACGATCCCCACGACGCTATCGGAGGAGGAGATGAAAACGCCGCCGCCGACGCCGACAGTAGAGATGGCGATGAGGACGACGACGAGGAGCCCGAATATTCGGAGCTCGTGATCCGCACCGCCGAGTCCATGAGGTCGGCCGTGCGCGAGTACGCCGCGGAGTACAATCGACGACGACGCGTCGTCGACGACTCATACGTCGAGGGCGAGAAGAAGGAAGTCGCGGTCGCCGCCGGTCCTCCCATCAAGCTCGTGGGCATCCTCGCCACGACGACCGCCCAAGCCAAACCGACGACGACGGGCGGCAGCGAAGACGGAGGACGAGCCGAAATCGACGACACCCACGGGAACGAACGGTACTCGGAACAGATCGCATCGTCGTGCGCCGCCGACGGCATACTTTACGAGCCGTGGCGGGTCCCCCCCACGATCGAGGCGATGGAGCGCGCGATACGACACGCGAACGAGAGGCTCGACGTGCACGGCATACTCGTGTTCTATCCGGTTTCGGACAAGTTGTTGTCGTCGCGACCGTCGGAGGACGGAGCCGACGACGAGGACGTGGCAGTCGGGGGGATGGGCACCGCGTCATCCAAGAAAAGGGGCAGGACGACGAGGGGGGGGAGGACGTACAAGTGCCGGGCCACGGGGGTGTACTACCGTTCGACGGACGACTACTTTCGGGATCTCGTGGCGTGCCACAAGGACGTCGAGGGGTACTGTCGGAAGGGGTTGCGGATGCGGCACGAAGGGGAGGAGGACGGTGCCGACGAGACGGAGGAAGGCGATGGATCATCGGCGCACCACATCGTGAAGCCAGAGGACCTCGGTCCGATCTACCCCTGCACGGCGCTGGCGGTGTACAAAATTCTCGAATCTTACCGCCGCTCCTCCCCCAAAGGGGTGGCGGGCGGCGGCGGCGGCCGCGGCGTCGAAAATAATATTTTCGAGGGCGCCGTGGTCACGATCATCAATCGATCGGAGGTCCTCGGCCTGCCCCTCGCGACCATGATCTCCAACCGAGGCGCCACCGTTTACTCGGTGGACGCGGACTCGATACTGCGATTCCTGCCACACGGCGGGGGCGTGCGACGGGAGGGCACCGACGTCACTGTGGAGGATTGCGTGAGGAGGTCCTCCGTGATCGTCTCGGGGGTGCCGAGCGCGGACTTCAGGGTGCCCACGGATTGGATACGGGATGGCGCGACGGTGGTGAACGTGGCCGCGGGGACGAGCAACTTCGACGAGGAGACGCTGCTGCCGATGTGCGGCGGCGGCGATGACGACGACGGGTCGTCGTCGTGTGGTGGGGACGTGACTTACGTCCCCCACGTGGGGCGGGTGACCGTGGCCGCGCTGGAATACAATTTGATGAGTCTCCATAAGAACTATCATGCAGTTCAAGCAGAGTGCGATGGCAATTCATAATAATTTCTTTGATAACTTAGAAGTGGCCTGGGGCATCTCTATTGTGCATGTGAATGCACTCGGTAATATTCGCCGATGGAAGTTGGATGACACCACAGGTTGGTCGAACACCAATGCAGCAACATGAAGGTGAAACTTGTCGCTCTCCCTACCTGAAGCGTACCATAAGCAAAATAGATGCCTTGCTCCAATAAAGTTACCGACGTCCGCTGCCACCCATGCCTCCCATTCCTCCCATCCCCATCTGGTTCATCATCTGCATCTGTAATTTCAAGGAGAATGTTACATTGAGATGGACACCCAATAAAGATTCCTTCGGCAACATGATAGACGTGCACTCACCATCTGGTTCATATCTGGCATACCGCCCCCCCCTCCCATGCCTGGCATGCCACCCATGCCACCCATGCCGGGCATGCCTCCACCGCCCGCGCCCATCTGACCCATCATTTGCATCTGGGAATACAAGCACCGGCGTAAATTCATGTGAACACCAGTAAACTAATATGGACGTTTGATACGATATGAAACAAGAATGCACTTACCATCTGGTTCATGTCTGGCATTCCACCACCGCCCATTCCCCCCATGCTGCCGCCCAGCTGTTGCATCTGAAGAGTTAGAGAGACAGTGAGAGGCAACAGAGGGGTGAGGTCGCAATTGAACTCGAGCACAAATGCCACCTACAGAAGGAAAGACTCACCATCTGCATGGCCTGCGGATTGTTCTGCAGCTGCTTCATCATCGCATTCGGATTCTTCCTCATTTGCTCCATCATCGCCCTCTGCTTCGCCTGTCCTCCCTTCCCCATGAGACCGCTCTTTCCCATCTTGCTCACGACCCCCTCGAACTGCTTGTGGGCCTGCAGCAGCATCTTCACCTCCGCGGGGTGCGTCCCGCTCCCCGCGGCTATGCGACGTATCCTCTTCTCCGTGGACGGGTCCTTCTTGTGCAGGTCGACCTTCCCGTCGAGCTCGGCGTCGTTCATGGAATCCATCATGTACATGAACTTGCGAAGTCGGAGGGTGGACTCGTCGTCGCCGTTCTGGGGGATGAGGTAATCCGGCATTCCCGGGATCATCCCCATGACCTTGTCGAGCGGCCCGAGCTTCATCACCGACTGGAACTGCTTGTACATGTCCCTCAGCGTGAACACCCCCTTGCTCATCTTCGCCATCATCTCCTCCTGATCCTTCCCGTCGTTTATGGACTTCATCTCCTCCATGAGACCGCGGACGTCTCCAAATCCGAGAAGCTTCGACACGAACGACTTGGCGTTGAAGGGATCGAGGTCCTCGAACCGCTCTCCGCTGCCGAGGAAGATGATGGGGCTCCCCGTCGCGGATACGGCGCTCAACGCCCCACCGCCCTTCGCGTGTCCGTCCAACTTCGTCACGATGACGCTGCCGACGTTCACGGCGGAATGGAACGCGAGGGCCTGGTCGTACACCGCCTGTCCCTGCGTGGCATCCATCACGAAGACCGTGCTGTCGGGGTTCACGGCGGCCGAAATCTCCTGCATCTCCTCGAACAGCGCCTCCTCCTGGCGGTGCCGCCCGGAGGTGTCGACGATGATGACCTCGTACCCGTCGGAAACGAACCGCTCGACCCCCTCCTCGGCTATGAGGACGGGATCGGCCTCCGTGTAGCTACCGTAAAAGGGCACGCGCAGCTTTGTCGCGTTCTGCTTCAGCTGGTCGAACGCGCCGGCTCGGAACGTGTCCGCGCACACCATGGCCGTCTTCCATCCCCTCCGCTGGTAGTAGTGCGCGTACTTGGCGATGGAGGTGGTCTTCCCCGCGCCCTGCAATCCCACGAAGAGCACGACGTTCGGCTTCCCCCTTTTCATGTTGTAGGGCTTCGTCGCCCCCTCCCCGCTGGGCGTGAGCATGGCCGTGAGCTCGTCCACCACCGCGCGCTGGACGAGCCGTCCCACGTTCGCGTTGGCGTTGGCGTTGTCGCCGTCGTTGTTCGAGACGAGCTCCCCCACCTTCTTCTGGATGTTCCCGCGCATCGTCATGACGAGCTTGACGTTGACGTCGGACTCGATGAGGGCGCGGGAGATCTCGGAGAGGAGGGCGTTGAGGGTCTCGGTGGTGATGGCGTCGCCGCTCCCACCTCCGGATTGGAGCTTTTGGAGGGAGGAGCGGAGCTTGCCGCCCAGCTCGGCGAGGACCATGGTTGCGGGGTGGTGTGGGGTTTTGCTGCTGGGAAGCGATGCTGTTTTTCTCTAGAGAGAGGGGGGGAAGTTGAGCGGTCGCTACGGGCTACGGATGCCGTCAAGATGCCGTCGTCATCGTCAGTTCTGTGGTGGTTGTTGGTTGTCGCTTGTCGCTTGTCGTTGCGCTTGTTGCTTCGATGGGGGGGAGAAATCCTTTTTGGAGGGCCTACCAACGCAATTACATTCTTCCTACTATGTGTTATTGAAATAATGCGCAAGGCCCGTCAAAAAAATACGCCCCACAAAAGTCAAGATACGCGATGATCCGCCGCCCGCCGCCCGCGTGGACCGAGGTCTACCGAGTACCGAGGTGGACCGTGGACCGTTGGACCATGGACACCGTGGACCGTGGACCGTGTGGACCCACCCTCCTCGCTCCGCCTCCCAGCACGATCAGCTCCCAGTTGGCCCCCTCCCAGCTCCCGCCAATTGTAGTATTTAACGCAGGCTGACACCGCGTGATGGCGTCATCAGACGAGGACGATGTGTCCAGTGAGATCGACTCCGACGAATACACTTCGTCGGATGAGGACGAGGACGATGGGCTCGGTGAGGTCGACGTAGAGAAAGAGCTGCTCTATTTTAGGAGGGTGAGACGCGAAATTGAACTCAACGACCCTCAACTCGTAGAGCTGGTGATAGGGGAGGATTTCGTGCCGGGCGATCTGGATTGGGAGGGTGATGGACGACTCATTGGCCAACACACACATCTTGAGCGGTTGACGTTTTCGAGTGCCATGTCTTATCTGAGTGTCTCGAAGGAGCAGCTCGAGGCCTTCATGCGGGGGGTATCGTCCAACCGCTCTATCAAAATGTTGGATTGCGGCCAGTTCGGTTATATTCTCAACAATTGTGGTCGTGCCGATCATGAGAGTAAGCTGGGCATCTTACTTCCATTTTTCAGAGGCAACCATAACTTGGAAAGCCTGAAAATATGTTTTCAGATGGATAGCTCTGTCCATAGCTCTGTCACTAAAGCTCTCTTGGAGTTTGATTCTTTGAAGGAAGTTGATGTTCATATTGAGACGGGGGACCGCCACGACCCAAAAGGTGTGACAGATTTGATTGAAGCTTTGTCTGGTCATACCAATTTGAGGAAACTTCGACTCGCTGATCACATTATTGAAGACGAGGGTATAGCCGCCTTGGCGAACATGCTCAGGCGCGCTGGCTCAAAACTTGAGGTTCTTGATCTCCACGGTAGTGATGTTGGCGATGGAAGATATTTAGCAGAGGGTCTAGCTGCAAACAGCACTCTCAAATATCTTGGTCTTTCGTTTACACGGACCAGGAAAGAAGGCTTGCTTGCAATATTCTCTGCTCTACATGCATCACACAGCAAGATAGAAAAGCTGTCACTCAGAGGTCTCCTTATAAGCGGAAGTGCTGCAACTTGTCTTGCGAAAATGATGGCTGTCAATGCACACCTCAAAGACTTGGATTTGTATATAAGCTTGAATGAGTATCCCAACATCCAATTTCCTCTTTCTTCGCTGGAAAAACTCAATTTGAGCAGCGCCGATCTTGACAGTGATGGCGATCATGATGACAATGCAGCACTCCAGCTCAAAAAGACTTTGGCGCGCAGTAGCTCTTTGAGGATTCTGGATCTCAAAGATATCGGAAGCATTTCAACAGAAAGTTGGCGATCCTTTTGGGATTTTTTGGAAGACCCGGCATCACCTATCGAGGAGATATGTGCTGGGAGCGATGGGAACTGGCTTAAATGCACTGATACTGACATTTTTGGTGACTTTGTGGTTTCTCTTGGGCGTGCTTTGAACAGAAACAGGAAGGTGACATCTCTAGAAATCAGTGACAACTGCAACCTCCTGACTGAATCGGCTTGGGAAGCCTTCATAAAAACTGTTCTCACTCCACAGTCTGTCCTGCAGAACCTCTATCTTTCTGGCATTGGAATCCAAGACGAAGCAGTTGTGATCCTATCGACTGCCCTGGCCAGTAACAACTGTCTGAGGAATCTGAAGTTGAATGGCAACAACATTACGTCCTATGGATGTGAATTTCTTGCTAGAGTTTTGAGTACTTGTGCGTTGGAGAAAATTGATATTTCTGGATACGACAGTGATAATCGCACGCTGATTGCGTTTGCAGCTTCATTGGAGCACAATACCAAGCTGACAGAGTTACGGATCAGCCCAGGTGACGCAACATCCCGGGGCTTAGCAGCATTTTCGACGTTGCTATGCAATGATGCAAGTATCATGGACACATACCATTCCAACCACACTCTTCAGATTCTATTTTCATCTCATGATATTGAGTGTTATGATGTGAATGGCCTAAGATATCTTTTGCGCCTCAACCGGCAAAATAGCAAATGCCAAGCAGCTCGGCTGAAAATCATTGAACACCATTTTCACGATGGCTTCGTCGTGCAACCCTTTGTTGGAATGGACTGTAAAATTCTGCCACATGCAATATCTTGGATGGGCAGAGGAGGCACTTGTGGCGTTGACATTCATTTCCATTTTTTCGGATTTCTGAAGAGTGTGCCTATGTTGTTCGATGTGAGCAACAATAAGAAGAGGAAAAGAGAGCTGTAAAATATTGTTTAACTTGATTTATTGCAATCCGTCTTCATTGCATAGATCCAACGTCTTGTATATCTGGTTGGTCTGCAAACGTGTTTCACACCTTACATCGTGCACTGTGTTCATGATGAATGGAGAGAATGACAGCCATTTGGCTCCATGGGCCAAATGTGTTCAATGCAGTTTCCCTCACCAAACCTCAACTCCAGAAGTAACAAGATAGCACCACCTCGCCGCCCAAGGCCATGAACGCGATCGCAATGTCCATTCACCTCCTGTACCAATGGCTCGCGAAGTTGAAGTAAAGCGAGAGCACCCCCCTCTCGAACGTACAACGGAATCCCCTCTTCCGACTCTTGTTCCACTGCCGATTGATGATCTTGAACGCAACGTCCTCGTACGGCGGACCGGCGCTGAACCTCAGTATGCAAAAGTCGTCCACGTCGGCCCTCTCCAGGAAGTACCTGGGCGTGGTCGTCCGGTCGATGAGGTCGGGGTAGAACACGTTGAACTTGTACCCCTGAACGATCTTGGGGGGAGGGTTGTCGTGGTCGTAGTGGGTCTTGTTGTACGCGTTCCAGTCGTACCCCGTCTTGACGCGGTTGAAGTACCGGGGCTTTCGGGGACGGTACCTGTCACGCCAGGCGTAGGACCCGTCGCCGCCGAGGTCGACCTCGTCGTCGAGCCCGAGCTCCTCCTCGAGGTTGCCGAAGTCTGGCTCCACGCCCTGGGGGAGGGGGGCGGCCTGCGCGGCGACGTTGTCGTCTCCCCTCGAGGATGCCTCCCCCTTTCCCCCGGCATCTTCCTCGACCTCCCCGGACAAGGCCTTCTTGGCGAGCTCCTCGCGCTTCGCCTCCAGCCTCTCCAACTGCCTCACGAGCATCTTGGAGTGAATGTCGGACAATTCCATCTTCGCCAGGTGCACCTCCAGCTGATCGAGGACCGTGCGCCAGTAATCGGTGTCGACGACGCCCTCCTCGTCGAACCGCGGCGCCGACGCCGACGATCCCCCCCGCAGCTTCTTCTCGATATCGCCCTTCATCGACAGCAAAGCATCGAGGGACTGTCCCTTGAACATGCCGCAGATGTCGGCGACGAGGTTCGCGTGCGTCCCCCCCTCCCCCCCGGTCTTGAGGTACCGTATCTCGTCCGTGGTCACGACGTGAAGGGCGTCCCAGTACTTGATCACGGTATTCTCGCCGCCGCCCTCGCCGCCGTTTCCGTTCCCGTCCTCGGCGCTGGCCTCCCTCTCCAGCCTCCGGAAGGCGTCGACGTCCACCAGCAGCTCCTCCAGCTCGGGGAGCTTCAACTTCGTGAGAAGCTCCTGCGGCTCCTCCAGGTTCGCCTCCAGCGTCTCCAACTCCTCAAGGGCGCTGTACTTTTCTCTGTATTTGACCTTGGCCCTATTCTCCCTCTCCTCCTCGGTCAATCCGAAAAGGAGGACGTTCTGTGCGAGCACGTCCACCGGCCGTTCCCTCCCCTCCACCAAACGAATCGCCGATCGCTGCCTCTGCTGCTGCAGGTGGAACTCCTCCTCCTTCCGGGCCCACTCGTCGTAATTCTCCAATTCCTTCATCCGCGACTCCTCGGCGCGCAGTCTCTCCATCTCCTCCAGGTGGAGCTCGCGCGCCTCCCTCCGTTGCCTCACCTTCTCGATCTCGGAGAAGGTGTGCTCCTGCGCGTCGCGGCGGGATTTGGTCCCCCCTCCCCCTCCACCCCCCACTCCTCCCTCGGCCTCGTCCTTCCGGGCGACCTTTTCTTCCCGCTTCTTCCACGTGAAGGTCTCGTGCAGGTTCGGATCCCTGAAGGGATTGTCCTCGGCCGTGTACCCGAATCGGGCGGTGATGCGCGCCGCCCGCCGTTTCGCGCGACGCTCCTCCCGCTCCTCCAGCGTCTCGTCGCGGGCGGAGAGCTTGGCGAGGAGCTTCTCGTTCACCTGCTTCTGCTGCGCTCCCGCCGCCGATGATGATGGAGTCGGGCGCGAGGAGGATTTCTTCTTGTCCCTCGAAGATTTCCTCTTGCTCCTCCTTTTGGATTTTTTGCGATGGCGACTCGACGAGTCGGACGAGCTGCTACTGCTGGAGCTGGAGCTGCTGCTTGATGACGACGAGGATGAAGAGTCCGACGAGGAGGAGCGTCGCCTCCTCCTCTTTTTGGAGCGACGGCGATCGGACGACCTGTGGCGACCGGACCTCGACGACTTGCCCCGCCGGCGGCTGCGGTCGCGGTCGCGGTCTCCGCGCTTCCCATCGTCCCCGCTCCTCTTCCGATCGCCGTCCTCTTCGTCATAGTCCCCGCCGTCCCTCTCCCTCCGCTTCCTCCTCTCCGCGGTCCTCTTCTCGTCGCCGTCCCTCTCGCGACCGTCGTCGCGGCGCCGGCGGTCGCCTCCACGACTGCTGCGGCCGCCGCCGTTGCCGCCGCCGTCGTCGTCACGACCACGATCGCGGCTGCGGTCGCGGGGCGACGATGAAGACGGTGACGATGGCATTGTCGAACGGCGGTGCACTTCACGGGCGCTTATCCCTTCCAACGGCGGCTCCGCCTCGCTTCATTTTTATGGTCGCGGCTTCGCTGCGGTTTGCGGTTTTGCTTTTTGCTCGTCTTATGCAATAGCTGTAGGTAAATTATATTTGGTATAAATGAAGCATTTAAAATAGATTGTAAAATATCACCATTTACTTTGACACATTTTATATCAATATTTTTATTGCCACGGGGCTAGGCTTGTGGGTATAGTGCGCAGATTTCGGGCTGTATGTGCGCGCTGCGCACGTGCGCCGCACATTGCTATTGGCAACGTAGGAATTAGTACAATGAGGGAGCTGATTCAGAAGGCCCGGTTGGTTACGC
>JALLBE010000725.1:0-14062 GCA_036939795.1 Thalassiosira mediterranea
GCTTTTGTCGTAGGACAAAAAGTTACATGCGGGCTCCACGTAATGGCCGTCTGTAGTATGTAAGTATTATATTGATTCCCACAAATGAACGTCCGTGTCCGAACTCAGATGACACTTGAGGCAAGCTTGAGGTATGGTACCTACCTATGTACTTTGTACAATACTTGTGGATCGTGCTTGGATGCCAATCGCCAACACCCACCAGAGCAACCCACATCGCCAAAGATATCATATGGTACATTTCCCGCCACAAGCATAACCACTCATTTTTTCCAAAAACAAAATCCAACAAATCCAAAAATGAAAGAACAAAACCATCCCCAGCCAAATCCAGCCAGCTACGACACAACATAACACCATACGAACATCCACACACTCGCTCACTTGTCTACATTGCATTGTGGAGAGAAGGAAGACACCAACTGCATCATGAATAGGAACAGCTCGCCCTATGCCAGCGCGGGGTGGCTCGTCAACGAGCACCTCCAAAAGCGGCGAGGCCTCAAATCGATTGCCTTCGACGCAGGAGGCAAGAGCAAGAAGAGCGGCGGTGGAGGGGTCCCCAACAAGTCCACCTACGCCACAGTCTGCAAGACCGTACAGCACATGCCAGCCATCAACGCGGTGCTCGATGCGAACAATAAGAAGCTGCGGAAGGCGATCGGCTTTGATTCCGTGAAGAACACGGGGTTGCTTTATGTCATGCTGTACGAACTCCTTTTCGGGAAGTACACATCTATTCGAGGAGGGGGCAAGATCAAACGTATGATCGTAAAGCACGAGAAGGAATTGAGGCGGGAGGCTGAGGGCTACGTTTCAAAGCACGGCGGGGCGGGAGGCGATTCTATCAACGGAGTGACTTTTCCTAGATATGTTCGGGTGAACACGTTACGTTCGGATGTTGATGAGATTGCCGAACGGTTAAGGGCTGATCTTTCCAGCGAAAAGAAAGAGGAAAACGAGCGAGGCTGCCAGATTTTTGGAGATCCTCACGTCCCAGATCTACTGGTATTACCTCCTTCCAAATCATCGTGGCTGCACCATGATTATGAGCCTGCCAAATCTGGGAAAGTCGTGTTGCAAGATAAAAGCTCTTGTTTCTCGGCTCTGGTGATGGCTCATGGATTTGGCGATGATGAAGGCAAAAGTAACGCCGAGTCTTTCGACTATATTGATGCATGTTCTGCACCGGGAAACAAAACTTCCCATCTTGCTTCGCTCGTTCACTCTTTGAACAAAGATGGCACTGCTCAAACGAAAAAGAAGAAAGGCAAGGGAAGCAAGCCGAAATCGAGCATATTCGCTTTTGATAGATCATCGGATCGGTTCAAAATCCTTGAGGGAAGGATGCAGCAGCTCGTCACACCACCCTCAGAAAATGGCAACAAGGTGGCAGTCGTTCCTGTTCACGGCGACTTCCTGAAAGCTGACCCATCAGATCCACAGTTTGCCAATGTCCGTGCCATCATGCTCGACCCCAGCTGCTCAGGTAGTGGTATCGTCAACTCACCTGACCGCTGGACGGAGGAGGAGGGAAATGATGCGAAGAATGCAGAGAGAATACGCCTGCTCTCAAACTTTCAGCTGGTTGCGCTGAAGCACGCAATGTCTTTTCCTCAGGTGGACAGGATAGTGTACTCCACCTGCTCTGTGCATGATGAGGAAAACGAAGCAGTAGTCTCGAAGGCTCTGTCAGAGTTTGAGCAGTCCGAGGACGGAAATGAGTGGACTCTGATGGCTCCAGTTTGTCTAGAACATTGGGTGAGGAGAGGAAAAGAGGGTGGTGTAGGGGGACTGACGAAGAGCCAGGCAGACTGTTTGATTAGGTGTGATGGGTTGGATGGTGACGAAACCAATGGATTCTTCGTGTCTTTCTTCGTGAGGAAAAAGTTGGCGGATGGCCCAAAGAACTCACGGAGGCCAATTGAGTATGAGTCTCAAAACATTCCTCTATACAATGGAGAATTTGCAAATGCTATCAGACAAAGAGAGACTCCTGCACCTGATGTCGATGAATCCAAAAAGGCAAACAGTGTTGACAATAATGAGCACAAACGACCTACGAAGGTTGATGAGCATGGTGGGGTTCCGGTGAAGAAGAAAGATACGCCAAACGTCACAAAAGCTTCTGGTAAATCGGCTAAGAAGCGCGAGAAGAAGTTGGCATGGAAACGCAAACAAGCCTTGCAGAAGGGATTGAGGCTCAAGAAAAAAGAAGAATCTGTGGTGAATGGCAAATAGATATCACTGACCACGGCATGTGAGCTGAAGTCAAGGGGAATGCCACAATAGCAATAGAGTGACCTCATAGATGATATCATTCTCTATTGATGTAGTTTGTACATGCAGTATCAAACTACTGCACCTCTAGATCCTCCTAGAGCACTACCTACCATACTACCATCCATCGAACCAAGGGTTATCCAACCGAGCAGTCCTCCGAGAATCAACCCAACTTGGGGCCACAAAGAATGCGTGGTGAGTTTGTGATGGGGCCGGGATGAATTTTCGTCCAGCTGATTTTGGCAGTGCAGAATTCTGCATCGAAAATGATTGATAGCAAGCTAAATAGGATGTTTTACCTCTAAATAGTTAATAAATCGCGCACAAGTTACATACAATAATAGTTTCTATTTATGAAAATATAACCTACTTTATTCAAACAGATGACGTCATAAGATCCGTCAGCTGGTCGGAGGACACGCGCGCAACACGGGACAGCGTTTGTGGACAGTGACGTGTCATGAAATACGTCGCGTTCCCTCGCTCGCGATCGTCGATGGCTTTGCTCTCGATCGATCGGGTTCGTTTCGGATTGACCATGCCATGAGCCATGACGGACAGAAACGTTGTCATAATCCTGCACTTCGTATCCACAATCGCCTCTCAATAGTCAACCATGAACCGTGTTGTTTCCTTGCTCCTCATTGTGGTGGCTCTCGTAGCCTCGTCGGTCCAGGGGTTCGCCCCCTCGCACCTCGGCGGTGTGTCTGGTGGTGAGTTCTGGAGCGCGCGGCACTCCGCGTTGACCGCCGGAACAGGCTCCCCATCATACTCCCCATGGCGCGCGTTGGGCGTTGGCCACGAAGCTTCGCCCGCGGAGACATAGCGCACTCTTTGTGGTGAAAATCGTCCTGTTTGGAGAACTAGCTGATGAAGCTCACATATTCATCGTTTCCCATTTTCAGGATCCAACTTTGTTGTCTCGCAGAGACCGCAGCCCGTGGCCCGGCCTGTTACGCGATCCAACAGCAGGACCTCCCTGCAGATGGGATCCCAGGCCAAGTTCGGTGTCTTCTCCCCCGCCGTCTACGCCGCTAAGATTGCCCTCGGAAATGATAAGCTGAACAAAATCCGCGGAAAGGCCATCAGTCTACACTCTCAGTACATTGGCGACTTCTGCAAGTGGGCTGGAGCTTACCACCTCCGTACCCGTCTGATTAAGAAGGCCAAGCTTAATGGAGATATCCTTGGCTTCCTCGTTTAAAAGGTTTTTTTTTTCGGAAAGTTGGCTGGAGTTGGCGTTGATGCTACTGCGTGGCTGGGGTGAATTAGGGGCCGTTATGCCATAACGTTCGGTCAGGTTATGAATGCCAGGGTAGTCTCCACGCGAGCGGAACGTGGGCTCATGTGCAGTGGACTTACGTGGAAACGAGCGGAGGATTCATCTTCTCAACTATGTAACAACATTATTTATTAATACTCTCATGATCAGCACACGTTGGGCATAGAGCTTGTCTTGTCTGTCGTCCAACCCCGAAGTTGGCAGCGCACTGGGTCATAAGGAATCAATGGTGTCCCTCTTCTTGGTCCCTCGATTGCATCGCCCGAGAAAGAAATGTACCGAATCCGGAGCTATACATACGTGAGTCGTCACTTCGCCTCGTGCCACAATATAACAGAGCGAACCCTCAGCCGCTAACTCCATGTGCACCTTGTTCGCCTCGGCATGTCATGCTGACTGAAATGACGAACCTCCTCGAAACATACATAACACACTGCATGCAGTCACCGCACCCCGCACCCCAAGCCGGACGTAGAGAGTACCATATCTAGAGGGAGCGGTACGTTTCGCCTCAGGTCCGGATGGTGGAAGTATGGTACTCTTTCCCCAGACTGTTTCACGAAGCTTGAAATCCAATATCTCGAACGATTTGACTATATTTTTTAAGATTTTTTATGTCGAAGAGGAATTCAAGCCTCGTAGAAACTCCCTATGCGACTGCCCACCGATGTATCCAAGCCGGATCCAAGCTTCAACTTTCTTGCCTCAAAGCTTGACAAAGCAAGAGCATTTTGCCCAACCAAGGGAATCCTTTGAGTGGAGAAGAAGACTTTTTTTGAGCATAGATTTTGATAGATTGTCTGATTTTTCTATGAAAATATCTATCCACAGTCTAGAACCCCGAAGAATTTCTCTTGAGACGAGAATGGCGTCAATCGGTTTCACGCGGCACCATCCACCCGCCCCGCGGCCCCGCGCCCCGCGCCGCGATGACATGATGCAGCAAGAAGTGTATTCGCTATTCGCTCACTTTTCACTTCAGTGAGATAGCAACAAGATGTACATGAAATCATTGCTCGTAGCGGCTGGCCTGGCGGCCGCCTCCGCATTCGCGCCGACCGCATTCGTTAACAGGTCGGCGCCCGCCCCCAACTCGCGCCTGTCCATGGTCCAGGGACAGGGCGACTCCTACAAGAAGGTCTTCGTCGCCGGCGCCTCGAAGGGCGTGGGGCGCATCGTGGTGGACAAGCTCCTTGCTGACGGATCGGAGGTCGTGGCACTCGTTCGCTCGGACGAGGCCCTTGCCGAGCTCTCGGCGCTCGAGGGCGTCACCGCCATCAAGGGCGATGCCATGGATTACAAGTCCGTGGAGGGATCGATGGACGGCTGCGATGCCGCGATCACGACGCTCGGTGGTGGCACAGAGCGAAGGGAGGATGGAAAGTTCGTGGATTATGTTGGAAACAACAATGTGATTGAGGCTGCTGGTATTCTTGGAGTTACTCGGTAAGTTCGTGCTGACTATTTGGGCAGTGTACACTGTTGCTCTTAGCAAGCTACACCAGGCATATGTTGTTCAAGTGTGGACTACATATCACGACAATAATTTGGTATTCTTACGGACCTGTCGCCGCCCTCCTTTCAGCGTCATACTTGTTACTTCCATTGGATGCGGATCTTCGAAGGAGGCCACTCCTCCATCGGTGTACGATGTGCTGAAGGACGTGCTTGTCCAGAAGGAAAAGGCTGAGAACGTTCTTTCCCGCTACTACACTAACATGGTGAGTTTTGGCTAGCCAACAACTGACTATATCAAAGGCACATATGGTGCGCTATGAGCAACGCGATGAGCTCTACTGAATTGGCCAGGTCATTCATATTATTTGTTCCACTGCCTTCATGACTAAACCCAAAACCGTCAAATTCTCTGTGTGTAGAACTGGACTATCATCCGTCCAGGCGGTTTGGTCAGCGAGCCAGAGACGAGCCAGGCGATATTGACGGAGGATAACACGATTATCGGCTCGATCCACAGGGCAGACGTGGCGGACCTTGCTGTTAAGGCTCTCTCTGCTAAGAACACGGAAAAGAAGATTCTTTCGGCTGTCGATCCTTCGGTGGCGAGTTCGGTCAATCCCGAGGGGCGTACTGCGAAGGCGTTCGTGCTTGCGTAGAGTGCACGCATGCATTGACATGCTCTACCGAAGGCACTAATCGCTATTTAGTCATTGTAACGCAGCTGCTGGAGCAAAGATGCCCGTCATATGCATCTGCCCCCAGTTGTGTCCAGGCTACGGCGGGCGGGCCCTCAAAATTTTGGGGGGCGGGCCCCATCGCTCTTAAAACTATGTTGTATTGTTGGATTTTTTGACTGCTAGCAAAAAATCTCGCAATTTTTGAAAGGTAAATAGTCTCATAAAAAAAGGAATACCCTTATTACCTGATCAACTCGTCACCAGATATGCATCTTTGCTCGGATTATGCAGCTTTCACTACACCCTTGGCCGATGGTCGTCCACAATGTTGTTGATGCGATTGCATAGCACAGTGTTGTCACCGCAACCTCCTCTAGCAGACAGTCTGGCGACGTCATGTGCCTTCTCACTTTGGCCCATCTGAGCAAATTTAGTGGCGAGCCGATAAAGTGTTGATGAAGTGACCCCAGTATTCAATGACACTGCCCGTTCCAGAACTGAAAATGCATCATGTGGCATGTCCAGGACACACAGAAGCCTCACATACTCGTAAATGAAGTGTTTCGATTTCTCAATGCCTGCATCATCCATGGAATCTAGAATGATCTGAGCTGCAGCAATAATATCTTCGACATCCTTTGAGTTTTGCTCCGATTGTGCCCCTCTAGCTCCGAGCCTTTCTTTTGAATCAATATACAAACATTCCATGAGGAATTCAAATGTATTGGCATTAGGCTGGAGATTGAAGCGCCTCAAGTCCTCGAAAACGACAAAAGCTGAATCTATGTCCCGATTCATTCCGTACCCCAAGATCATTGCATTCATGGTATGTATTGACCTCAAATGTTCATTTGTGTCCCAGGACAGCAAATTGAATGAGTGGTCTAACTTTCCCATCCATCCCTTTGACGCAGAGAGTTTGATCCCAACCCATCGCACCAATGAACGGGAAGGCGTGAAGCCATTCCTCTCCATGTCCACCAAGGCAGAGTGCATATTTTCATCTTGGTCGGTTTCTCCAAACGTCATCACAACATCTTCGTACATGCTTTCGGTAGGAGTGTACCCAAATGACTCGACCAAGTCCCACACGAGGAGGACTAGCTCAGTCTTTTTCCCCGCAGCTGCCATGGATATTGATTCTAGTGTCCCCAAGTCAACAATGTAATCATCCGCCGTTGACTGAGCCGACTGATTCAGATAAAGATTTTGGATCATAGAAAGGACATCATGGGTTGCTCTAACATCTGAAGTGTAGGGAAGCCAAGATTTCAGATAAAGGAGCGATAAATGAAAAAAATAGACGCAAATCCTCTGGCAAGGACACTAACCATTGAACGGGTGGTGACATTGAAGAGTATTGAGAACAGTATCTGACTTTGGTATATGGCCTGAGTTCACATCATTAAAGAAGACCAGGTAGGTGAGTAGAGAGATTGAAGAACTCATTTGTCTCAATAAACTCAATGACATACCATGCGACACCAACAAGGACAGGACCCTGTGATAGGGTATGTACCATGGACCTCTATGTTTGCCTGATGCCCCTTCCAATATGCGCTCATATTGATCTGGGTTCAACAAAGGAAATTGGGCATCGAGGATGTGCTCCATCAGCGGCTTCGCCAACTTCTTCATGTTGGCGTTTTGATTTCCCGACAAAGAAGCGACCAGCGCGGGCAGAAGGATGTACTTGCACACCACCTTCTTCCCCTCCGAGTATTCATCGTGGATATGTTGCTCCATGTCCCTCGCCAATCGTTGAAGGTCGGAAAAATCCAAATACCTCACCCCTCTCGTGACATTGCTGGTATGGGCCGGTTTTATTAAACTCATCCTGGACAAGAGGCTCAAATACATGTCCAATTCGGCGACCCCTCCTCGTGCATTGCAGCGCTCTGCGTAATATTTCAGCACATCGAAGCCTTTGACGAGATCCTTATATAGGATGTGATCAAATGCAGCTTTCAGTTGCTTGTCATCGAGGCAAGATGGGTCCTCTTCATATGCTTTGAACAGCATCTCGGATGACATTTTCCGTGCACTGTTCCTTCTCTGCGCGGGAGCTCCCGCTTGCAGTTTAGGCTTGACATCAACGGCACCTCCACCAGCAGCTATGGATTGTGGCACACTGGCATCCATCTTCTGCTCAATTTCTCCATCAATAGTAGTAGGTTCTGGTTTCGTCACTTCTGTTTTGTGCTCATGGTCATCACACGATGCATCCCCTCCCTGGTGCACCACAGCATCCACCGAAGAGTGACCTACATATTTTGACACATCCGGAGGCTGGTGGATCAGAGTCGAGAGAGCCTTGAACAACTCCAAGAACGCCACATCAGTCGATTCCCTGCACCTCCTCTGCTCCTCATGGATGCCAGTCAAAAAGGGGTTCATCGTGATGTCCTTCTCGTCCGCGTAGGCGGGGCTGACACCAAAGATGTCAAGGTCATGACCGCCCTGGGGGTAGTGCGAGTGGACCGCGTGGGAGGATAAATTGCGAGAGCATATGTCCCTAACTTCGAATATCCGGGAAGGATGTGGGATGATAGGCGGGGCTGCGTGACGCTGTGACTGCGAGGCGTCGGTATCAAGATGGGTTCCCACTCCAACTGACGGCTCGACGCAACGACGACGGCGGCCGAGCGTCGAGGCAGCTCGATTCGTCGCCGACCGCCTCCGCGCCGGAGCTTGGATCAAGCGTCTCATGGCTAGTATTTACCACTGACGGTTGCTGGGATCGGAGCTGTCGTAGGCCGCAGTTTTGGTCGCTGTGGTCGTAATGTGCCGCAGAGTGCAGAGTGCAGAGTGCAGAGTGCATCGATCGCTGGGTCGGTCGTCGTCGTCCTCGCTCCGTTCGGGTGGTGTTGACGCGATGGCTGTCAATTTAGCGATGATATATTTTAAGCCTCGCTCACTTTATTCAAACGAAGCAATAACTTTTTTAGGTAATAAATATTTATCTCGATAAAAATAGATTTTTATATCATACCAAGGTAAATAAACTGACCCACGAAGCTTAAAATTTAGTTTCATCGCCGATTTACCCTCGTACATGTGGCTCCCGCCAATCCCCATTTCCGATTTCCGTCATCGATAAATCACCGCCGCCGCCCCATCATCGCTCTCGGCTTCGACCACCTCGTCGCTCGTCACCACGATCGACGTGAGCTCGTATCCATCAGTCCCGCAGTGTCCCCAGTTTCGGTTTCGACTGCCGCCCGCTGTTGAAACGTCTCCTCGGCGAGTCTCTCGCATCGCCGCGACATATTTCTCCATCTCCTGCGTACAATACCCCGCGCCTGCCACCTATTGCGAAGAGCCTGCATTGAGATCATGGCGACTGGAATTCAGTGCATTAAAATGACCCGGTGTTCTTCGATATTGCGAGCCTGTCACGGATGCCGCGTCGTTGATCGAGCCGTTGGCGTGGTTGCCAAAAGTCCACCGTTACAATCTTGTGCGGCACAGCTGTCGAGGCAGCACCCGCACAGATCGTGTAGACCAAACACCCCGAGATGGTACGCTACGATGGGCCGACGGCCCTTCCATGCTTCGTGTTATACCCAAGACGACGATAAGAAAAGCCCGAGCTCCCATGCCGAGGGTGAGTGTGCCATCAGTCCATTGGACGAGATAAGCACCGACGATCAAACGCACCTGGCACAATCCTTCACCGACATCCCTGGCACGACCAACACGAAGTCCAAGACATTAGCTATCATATACACGTGCAAAGTGTGCGACACGCGCTCTGCGAAGCAGTTCACCGAACACTCGTACAAGCACGGGGTAGTGCTGGTGCGATGTCCCGGCTGTCAGAACCTGCATCTCATCGCGGACAGATTGGGCTGGTTCGAGGATGCGGAGGATGGGCAGGGCGGGTGGGATGTGGAGAAGGCCATGGCCAAGGCGGGGGAAAACGTGAAGGCGGTGACGGGAGAGGATGTTTTGGAGCTGACGTTGGACGATGTCATGGGCGAAAAAACTTGAGGCAGTACGTACATACATTTCCCGTCAAGGTTTGAGGGTGCAAGTGACTGCAGATTGCTGATCCACATGGCAGATGGTTCCCTATCGGTCAGAAAGAGGCTATCATCTGTTGTGGATATAACCAAGTAGGACTCCTTCGGCCAGCTCATAGACCAGCTTAACTCAACATGTAAGTACCCATGTACCATAAATAAATCACAAAATCACCCCAGCTTGAAGTGATTTCATAAAAATGGGATAGGGCGTCATCCTTTTACACAGGTTTAAGATTAAGTACCAGCAACAAAATTGATCCCCAAGAGGTCTTAAGGTCCAAAAACTGGCCTTCCTCATACACGTTGGCAAGGCCATGCGGTCAGAGACCAGGTATTCATTAGGACTGGAGTTATCCTCGACCCAATGATACTGCACATACGCCACCAATATCACGAAGGGGGGGTAGCAGCACCAGCCTGACTTCTCTGAGCATCAACTGCAGCAAAAAGTTGTTGACAGCTCGCCACCGTCTCCGCCGGCAGGGCAGCCTGGACCTGTGTGTAAACCTCGGTGTCCCTTCCATACGCCTCCTTCAGAACATCGTTCAGGAAGTGCAGCTCATCAATTTTGTCGATCGGAGAGTGGAAATCATCCTCGAGGTCGTCGAACTCGTCATCCCAGCCGTCACCCAGGAGGAACTGTCCCACGTCCCCTCCAGCTGTGAGCTTGTTCAGCGCGCTCATGTACGCCTCGTCGTTGGGGTTTGTCACATCCTCGTCCTCTCCGAAACCCTCCCACTCATCGTCGTCATCATCTGCCTCAGGTTCAATCGCGGCGTCGTCCTCCTTCCGACCCTTCTCGGCGTCGTCTTTCATCTTGGCTGCTAGCTTCACTGTCGCTGCAATGATTTGGGGTATCATGTTCCCCACATGCTGCGGGAGCGATGTGGCCGGTATGCGAAGGATAGAGAGGAGTCCCATCACTGTCATCTTCTGCGCGAGCCATGCCTCCATGGTGTCTATCTCGCGCATCCACTGGGTAAGGACCTGCGAGGTGACACCCCTCTTTTCCAGTTCGGCCAATTCCAGCTGGGGGTTGTAGTAGAGGGCCGATCCGAGCACCTGGTATATGACGTGACGGGTGGAAGGATTCTCGGCATTCACCTGATGACCCAGCTTAGCGAGCGTGACCTCGTTGATGACCGGAAGGTATCCATCCACCTGCCCTCCACAATTGTGCAGCACGCTCATGTAGAGTGTGAGCGCCCTCCGCTGCTCGCTCTCGCTGGCCCTATCCTCATTAACACATTTCGAAACGATTCCAAAGATCATGTCAATGTATTTCACGCTGTTGCCATCTGGAGCGTCTACCTTCGCCATGAGGAAATGAGCAGGATCCTTGGAGATGAAGTTATTCAAAGGCGGGGTCATGAGGACCATGTAATCGAAGGCCCAGTTTTCGAACGCCACATAAAGGAGAGGGAAGGCATCCCACAGCTGGGGGCTGATCTCCTGGGGAAAGTACGTCAGGAAGGTCAAAGTGTCTAGCGCAAACTCCACGTATTCCAGGTACTCCCCTTCGTTGCCAAGTATCTGCAGAACAAGTGGAATAAGGTGGGGCTCCATACCCTTGTACAGCTCCGGCCGTTCGCACGTCCCCTTGAGGACAGTGTTGATGCACTCCAAACACTGTGCCGCCGCCATGGCCGCATCGTCGTCATCCTCCCCGGCATCCACGTAGTTTTTGAACGCCCCTGCCAATTGAGTCACCAGGGCCACGGCATGTGGCTCGATGGCCTCCCCAAAGGTGTCAATGATCACCTGCAGTGCAGCTACCACCTCGTCGTTGCCGATCTCGTTCATGATTCGGAAGTACTCGTTCAATATCTGCGGCAGGACCGGGAGCAATGCCACATCGGCTCCCTCCACCTCGATGAGGAATCGCAATGCCTTGGAAGCCTCGATCTGCACGGGGAGGGCAGGATCACTGAGCCTCTGGAGTACCAGCTGGATGAGGTTTCTCAAGTTTGTGCCGTCGTCGCTCCATGGCAGTTCGGAGAAGCGCTGTACCATCCAGCAGGCTCGGCACCTCAAGAATCCCACGGGGGAATTGAAGTCGGGAAACACACTCGTCACCATCAATCCCTCCAGGTCCGCAGCGTACTTCTTCTTGTTCAACAACATCTCGCTCAAACTTCCGAACGTCAACAGGGCGCAATCCTTCTCCACGTGATTCCTCGCAGCTTCCTCCGTGGCGCCATACCGTGCCAATATCTCCGACAGGAAACCCAACAATCCCTGCATGGTATCCTGTCCCCGATACTTCACTGCGCTCGTCACCAAAGTGATAGCACTCATCCTTGGATCGTAAAAGTCCGCCAACGGACTGTTCTGCCTCCGCACGAACTCGTGAGGATCGTTCTCAAACTCCTCAATGTCCTCCTCGCTCAGGCACATGGCCGGGAAGCAAACCTTATACAGCAGGAAGTCCATGTGGGGCTTGAGGAGCTTGTATGTCGGGGCCAGTTCCACGGCGAGGTCGACAAAGTTGAGGCAGAGGTGCACCACCCTGTCGGTACAATACTGTCCCTGTGATCGCAGCGCAAGGGTCTCGCACACGGGGCCGAGGAAGGAGGGGGCGACGTTCGTGCTGAAGTACTTGGCGAACTCCTTCACCTCGTCCTCCGCATAATTGGGGATGCCATACCGGGAGAAGAGGCGGGTGATGATCTGGGCACTCCACTTCTTGACCTTCCACCACGGCCACGCGTTACGTTCCTCTTTGGTGGTGGGCTGTCCCTTGGGCTCCAACCCGGTGCTGGCCTCGGGCAGGGGTTTGGTCAGGACGGCCCTCAATATGGCGAACCACGGCTCCATTGCATCGGGATTGGCGAGCGCCGGGCTCGGGCTGCCCGCAGCGGTACCATCGGCATTGTTTCCGGAAGGCAAATAGAATTGCGTGCTGGACCAAAAAATCTTGAGTATCTGCTTCAGCATCATCGCCGCCTCCAAGGAATGCTCGTCCGGGCCGCTCAGTCTGCCGGCCAGGGGAAGCAACAGTGGGAAGGCGCGCATGACGATCTCGTTCAGGGGACCGCGCTGCTCCCGACTCTTGTACTCGTAGCGCTTACACACCTTCCTCATCGCCAGCAGCGCGTTGTGCACGCGCAGTGCCTGGGAGGGGTCGTTGCTGAGCGAGATCGCCTGCAGCAACGTGGGGAGCAACTCGGGCCACGTGTCGGGAAAATCGTGTATCGCGATGCAATGCAAGGTCTCCGCCAACAGATCCCTAATGGACTTGTCGGGCTCAGCCAGAAGGCTCTCGATCAACTTCGACTTTACCGCGAGCTTGTCCGCCTCGGAGAGGAGGGGGGACTTCGCGGGAGTGCCGTCGGGGTTGGTGGCGGTGGGGTCGATAGGTGGGAGGGGCAGACCGAGGTAGGACAAGCGCTCCATCCAGCATTCGCGGCAAATGTTCTTGAGCTGGATGGCGGCTGCTTGGCGGATCTCATATTGGACCTGTTTAGGGTGATGGAAGGGGGCGAAGGGCGCCGATCGGGAAAGGGATGGAGAGTGCCAATGACCGTGTGATGAGTTCACGTGACATGTACTAAAAAGAGAACAAACAAGCCACACCGCTTTGACCTATTGGATTTTTTTCTTCTGCCACCTCCAGCATTTGATGCAAACTCACCTGCTTCTCCTCCGTGATGTGCAGCAACAAGATGGTGCTCCCCGGGACGTGCTTCAGCTGCTTGATGTTCACCTCGGCCGGATCTCGCACCGAAGCGTCGGGGCTGAAGGACTGTTGGAGGGCGACGTGCAGGGCTTCCACCTGCGCCATGTCGATGGGCGAGCTGTTGCCCGTAGGTTCGGGAGTCGCCATGGTTACCGATGAGGATGTAGATGAGGATGTGGAGACAGTACCTTCGCCGCGGCGGTGGAGCCGAGGCAGGGCTGGGTGGATGGAGAGTGGAGCTACAGAAGGAGAGATCGAAGATGCGAGATGCACTCTGTTCTTTGCTTCGTCCTGCATGCTCCATCCTGCATGCCTTTTGCCTTTGCCTTCGATCGGTGGCGGGCCGCTGAATGAAGTCTGATGGACAAAAGGCGCGGGAGCCTTCCCGCCGTCGTCTGGCCAATGAAGCGATCTATCGACGGACGTCATACTCACCAATACTCACGTCATAACATGTCACATCAGATAGATATCACCTACCCTATGACCTACCCAACAGTCAACTCGAGATAGGCTCAGATACCCGACACCCGACACCAACTCCCGGATGGACGATGGACGATGGACGTTGGACCACAACGCCCCTTTTCCGTGACACAACCCCCCCTTTTCCATGCTTCCAGCAGAAGATTTTCAGAGGATCGTCAGACACCAC
>JALLBE010000726.1:0-14030 GCA_036939795.1 Thalassiosira mediterranea
TATCTACGAATTACACAATTGGCTAAAAGCTGAGGATGAAGACGAGGAGTATCCCAGGGGAGAGAGGATCGATTTTTTGAATCGATCAGCAGCACAGCACACAGCAGGCAGCACCCCGCCCTGATCAGCACGCTACGCTGTGTAGCTAGGCCAGTGGGCATGAACCGATGTTGCATGATACGATACCATCATTCATGTTGATATATCATAAAACAAACAATCATTCACCATGACGATGAACCAAAAAAATATCACCATGAACCCATCACCAACGCTCATCATGAAGCGCAAGCGTCCAGGGCAAGAACGGCCAAATACTTCCACTCGCAGACGAGTAACCTTTTCGGAGAACAGTCAAATGTTCGTCGTAGCAAGTCTCCGTCAGCCGGGCTTCTCGGACTCTCTATGGTACTCCGGCGAGGATCTCGACCACCTGAAGGCTTGGAACATCCACGCGCTGGTAGAAATGAGGAACAGGATCGCAGGAAGCCGCAAGGTCGGCGGCGCCATCCCGTCGAGGGGCGAGCTCCTCGGCCTCGAGAAGTGCCTCACGAACGACATCGCCTACGAGTTCCGTCTCAGACGGCACGAGCTATTCAGGGCCGTGCGCGACGAGCAGGACATGCAGATGGTGCACCTGGGCCATCCCGATCACGACAGGCTTGCGGCCGTCTCGTGCTATCACTCCAAGTGGGCGATGGATCGGGCGCGGGCTTTCGCCCTGACTCTGGAACAGGACCTTCGCCACGACGCCCCCGTGGACTCCAGTCGCAGGAGCAAACCAATGATGGCCACCGGATCAAGTTAGAGGCTCAAGGCTGGAAGCTATGGGAGGCATCAGTCGGTCCATCCGATGGAAGCATGAAGATAATACATGATCTTACCGAGCATTCGAGACAAAATGACGACTCTGAACAAATGTAGCTCTGATATCAAATTTTCTTGTAGATAATACCAGACACATCTAATTCTGTAAACAAATAATTGATACCATTGAGGACAAGATACTCAGCTCTGTACAAGCTCTCCAGTGCCGCCGCTCGATACCAAGTGATGGCATTCAGTAACAACAGCTTTGCTTCTCGAGATTGGCCCATTATTGCACCACATATGCAACCATCAGGCTATGATTCCTTGAAGAAAGGCACGAATGCTTTGTATGAATAATTAGTCCGGCATGTACCCTATAACATTTGTTCGGTTCTGCTCAGCTCAAGCCACACCATCTGAACCTTCTCCAAATTTGACTCCCATTGCCTTAGTACTAAGGACTTGATTACCGTGGATGAACGGGTCTGCACACTATTAAAGTAGCTCGCTCCTCTTACTTTCACCTCAATTACTGGAAAGGGAAGCCAAACACTCCCGTGCACGAGAGAGAGAGAGGGAGGTGCCACCACTCGACGGGACTGATAACCAAAATCCAGAGGACAGGTAGACTCCCTCTTTTGTGCTTGACGAGAGAGACGGTTCCATGGAATTCCTTTCGGCTGACATCAATATTCGCCTGCACCTCAACCATAACATTCAGGGGTGATTTTTTTATCTGGCTGTAGAGCACAGCTAGCTCAGAGGAAGTGCGGAACGGTTTCACCGAGCACGGCTAGGTCACCGGCAGGGTGCCAGCTGATGTTCCATCTCCGCAAAACTTAGCAATGAATGTCGCCGAAACAGTTGTGACCCGGGGGGCACTCGGCATTCGTTCCTCCCGGACAGGTCGCGGAGCACTTGGAATGCGCATCGGACCAATCCACACCGCAGTAGTTCGTGGTCGTCGCTTCCGTGCCCTGATCGCTACTCCTCGGAGTCGCGACATTCGAGCACGTGGTGATATCCCCAAAGCAGTAGTGCCCGGGAGCACACTCGGTGTCTGTGCCGGATGGACCTACCATCCCGATTGGAGATGAATCATGACAAAAATAGGTCAGAATGAGTGGCAGCCTACACGCTCAAGAGTTCCAACTCTTTGAAATACTCACACTGGTGGGCACACTTCGATGCAGCATCACTCCATGATTCTCCACAGTAGTTGGTTGTCATGCCGGCGCTGGACATGGGGACCAGCTTGGGAGATTGGTCGGCTGCAACGGTCGCGACGTCGGAGCATGAGGTGATGTCGCCAAAGCAGAAGTGTCCAGGGGCGCACTCAATGTCGGTGCCCGACGGACATGCGCTGGCACACTTCGATGCGGCATCACCCCAGGTTTCTCCACAGTAATTGGTGATTGGGGCGACGGCGGCGGACATCTGGGTCATGGCCAGAGCAGTGCCATTTGCTTCGGGTGCGAATCCAGCTCCTATTGCCGTGCCGTTGGTGCCATTCAAAGCAGAATTGCCTTCGAAACCACCGACAAGTGACCCCGTGCCATTGACGCCACCCATTCCCCATTCATCATCATCCCCCGGGACGTTGCACGTCGGCTCCACTCCCGAGTAGCACAGTTCCCTCCCGGCGCAATCCCTTTGCGTTGCGCACTCTGTGCACTTCGACGCCGCGTCCGCCCAGCTCGTGCCGCAGTACTTGGCCGCGAACTCCTCCTCGAGCGACGTGGAGTTGGCCTCGAACCGGATCAGCTCGAACGCCCTCAGCGCGTCGAGGAAGGCCGAGGACCTGCGCTCCAGGTCCTGGGGCTTGCCCCCCAGCATCGCGTCGACCATGTCGATGAAGGAGGTGTCCGTGGCGTAGTCGCCCCGGTCGACGAAGTCCTTGAGCACGGGGAAATAGTCGTACTCGCGCGAGCGCTGCGCCTTGCGAACCCAGTGGAACATCCCTGTGACCCAGCGAAGCTCGTGCGATAGCTTTGTGTCAGAGCAAATTGAACCAGGAGATTTGCAGAAATCGATGTCCGGATAGATGGAGGGCCGGCCTTCGGCAGCCGCCTTGGCTCCAATCCAATGGTTAAGTTTGCCATAGGAACACACACCACGCACTTGTAAGACTGTAACAAAAAGAATGCACTCATACGTGTTAGATATTTTGGTGGGCAATCTCTGAGCAGGAGGCAGCATGCAATTCTAAACCAAGCTCTGACTCAAAATGTTCCCTCAGAATCGGTTCCAGGTCGATGCCAATCTACGACAACAGGATGTACACAGGTTACCATTGTATCGAGGTGGCACCGCAATCCCAGCTCATGGAGTGCACCCCTACAAAAAATATATTGGACAACAGAGCAAGAGAAAAAAGAACGTGAACGCACCTCCCCTGCCCCACCAACAGCATCCCTTGGTATCGCTCCGTCCCCTCTTGTTCTTGAACGGCGGATCGTGCTCCTCGAGGCCCGTGACGTGATCCCAGTACCCCACGGTCCTGTCCGCGCAGTACAGCGGGGGCGGGGCACCCACCCACAGGGCGCGGGTGGCGCCGTACACCTCCATGTTGGGATCGACCTCGCACTCGATCCCGGCGTCGCCATCGTCATCGTCGCCCTCGCACATCTCGTGCTGGTAGCTCTGTCCCTCCTGTCCGCAGGAGTTGGCGATGGGATAGCGAAAGTTTACCAACTCCCACGAGTTCTCGTCGCATGCGTCCCAGTATATGGATTGGGTCACCCCCTGCGCCACGAAGGCGGCGACGTTCACCAGGCCGTATTCGACGGACTTTCGAGACACGCCGTCCCCCACGTAGAAGAAGTTCTTCTCGCCGGGACCGACCCCCGTCGTCATCTTGCGAAGGGCGTTACGCATCCCCTTCCAGGTGTAGAGGTAGGAAGGCCACATCTCCCCCGAGGGGTGCTCGCTCAGCAATACGAGGTCCGAGAACCGCGTCCCGTGCTGGTCCAGCCTCGCCTCGAAGCTCTCTATCGCCTCGTCCGGAGGCCTACCCATGAGTGCCGTGGGCATGGCCGTGTAGGTGGGGAGCTCGGTGGGAGGGTCCAGCACGGTAGGCTCCCCCGTCGTGGGGACTCCGGGGGTGGGAAGCATGGTGGGCTCGGGGGAGGGCATGGGCGTGGGCTTGGCCGGCGGTCGGAAATTCCGTGCCACCTGGAGCTGGTTGAGGAAGCGCTGGAAGGTGTCGTTACGGTCGCGCTTGTTGTGGGGCTCGGCGACGGAGTCCCCGAATCCCTGACAGGGTGGATCGTGACACCCGATGTTGAGTATCCCGGACACGGCGTCGACGAAGGAGAAGTCCTTGTATCCGCCGTCGGTGAATTCCTTCAGCTTCTCGATGTAGTTCCAGCCATCGACGTCGTACGTCTGGATGCGATCGGCCCACTCGAACAGGCCCACCATCCACTGGAGCTCCCCGCCGTAGGTTTCGTCGGAGGAGCACACCCCCTGGGGGAAGTCACAGAAGTCAATCTCAGGGTAGAGCGACGGGCGGCCCTCCTGGGCGGCGCGCTTGCCGAGGAAATAATTCAGCTTGCCGTAGTTGCAAACGCTGATTTCGAAGACACGGCAGGACAAACAATAATTATATTCATGTGAGCATGAAGAATCAGCAAAATTGTGAATGGGATGCAATCAAGTGGGTACGCGAACCATTAAACCGTTGGATGAAGAGCCTATGTAGGCAGTCACGATGACGGGCATCCATATATCTGACACGGCAGCTTCGTTCATATATATAACTCACCCTCGTGTCTGAGTAATGCCTCGACCCCACCAGCAACATCTAAACATATTATAAAAGCACATGGGCGTTTTAGCAGACGGCGCTCTCGGCGAAGAACAATGTGCTGACAGATCAGAATGATACACAACACATGTATATAACTCACCCCTCGACGTCCACCCTACCCCTGGAATTGGCATACGCATCGTCGTTATTCTCCCTCCCGGCATCGTAATCCCAAAACCCGGTGGTGGGATACTTCGATCTCGGACCGCACTTGAACGGAGCAGGGGCCTGAAACCACTGAGCGCTCGTCAACGCCACCTGTTCCATGTCCGTCCTGACGGGACATTCCATATATGCCTCGTCCTCCCGACAGTGCATGTCCTGGTAGCTCATCCCGAGCTGTCCGCACGAGTTCGAGAGGGGGAAGCGCTCGTTCACGAGCTGCCAATTATTCTCGTCGCACGAATCGTACTGGATGGACTCTTTATATGCCTGGGAGAGGAACATCACGGCGTTGACGATGCCGTACCGCACGCCCTCGGGGACGCGGGATTCGCCCATGTAGAACTTACGTCCTCCCACACCCGTCTCGGACATGAAAGTCAGCGAGGATAGGAAGTCGGATTGCTGGTACCTGTACGAGGGATACAATTGTCCCTGAGGGGTCTGGCTCCTCAAAACCTGGGAGTTCATCACGTCCGTCCTGTCGGCGAAGTATCCCACGAGGGCGCGAAGCAGGGCGTTCTCCCCCCCGGCCTCGAGGGCTATGAGGACCTTCTGGAAGTTGGCCACGCGCTCCTCGGCGAGGTGGACGTCTCCGCTCCCCCATCCCCCGTCCTTGGCGGGGCCGCTCCCCAAGCAGGGTGGCTCGTGGCATCCCTTGGCGAGTATGCCGCTCGTGGCATCCAAAAATTCGAAGTCCACGAGCCCGTCGTCCACGAACTCCTTGAGCTTTCGCTTGTAGTTCCATCCCCTCAGGTCGTCGTAGGTCTGTACCCTCTCGGCCCACTCGAACATGCTAGTGATCCATCGCATGTCCCTGCTCTCCGGCGCCGCGCAGATCGCCTCGGGATAGGCGCAAAAGTCGGTGGTGGGATATCTGCTCTTCCTCCCCTCCTGCCTGGCGCGCTTTCCCAGATAGTAATCGATCTTGCCGAGGTTGCAAACCCCCCGGGTGTGCAGCGCCCCCCGTCCCCAGTAGCAGCATCCCTCGACGTCGCTCCTGCCGTACGAATTTTCGTACGGGAAGGGATTCAATTCCTTCCCCTGCCCGACGTCCCAGTACCCGGTAAAACTCTCCGTGCCGCTCCGTGGCCTGCACTGGAGTGGAGGGGGGGCGTTCGGGTAGACGCTGCTCGTGGTCGCCTCCAATCTCAGGTTCCCGTCCACCCTGCAGGCCATGTGGGATTCCTCGGCGGAGCAAACGTTTTCCTGATAGTTCTGCCCTCCCTGTCCGCACGCGTTGGAGACGGCGTAGTGGTTGTCGAGCTTGCCCCCGCCCCCGCCAGCACCTCCCTCTTCCGCATTGCCCCCACCCGAGGCGGGGTCGGTGTTGACGTCCCAGTGGAACTCGTCGCACGCGTCCCCCTTTATGCTCTCCGTCATGGCGTGGGCCAAAAAGGCCGCGATGTTGACCAATCCGTACTCCCACTCGTCCTCGTCGTCCCCAACGTAGAAACGATGCTTCTCTAATCCCGTGATGGTGGATCCGTCGCCGTCGTCCGTGTTCCTCGCGGCGATCTCCAGCGCCCGATAAAAATCCTGGTACTGGAACCAATAGCTGCGGTAGGCCACTCCGTCCCTGGTGTACGATCGAAAGACCTCGCGATTCAATACCACGCGATGGTCGTAGATCCACTCGAACACGTCCGGCGGAGCGGCCGCCTGGGTGGGTCGGGGGGTGGGTCGAGACGTGGCCGGGGTGGGGGGAGGGGTGGGCCTTTGCCTGTCGACCGGCTGCCTCGTCGGCCTCTTGGTCGTGGGAGCCGGCGTTGTCGGGCTTTCCGTCGGCGCCGCCTCCGTGGGGGGGGGCGTGGGCTCCGGCGTGGGATACGGCGTCGGCTCCCTCGTGGGACTCATGGTGGCGCACTCGACGTCCTGGGCCCATCCGCACCCGTTGTTCGAAATGTCGAACAGCATGCCATCGGTGCACGTCTGGATGAAGGCCACCTCGTCGTTGAGGCAACTGACGTAGTACGTGCACCCCGTCGTCTCGAGGGGGAGCATGGCCTGGGATTGGCCGCGGCAGATGGCCACGGCCTCCTCGTCGGCGAGGTCGACGATGGTCTTGGATTCCTCCTCCTCCTCCTCGTTTTTGACGCCCATGCCGGGGAGGGTGTAGTCGTCGTCGTCGTCCACGTTTCCGAAGGAGATGCTCCCGATGCTCACGCCTCCACCACCCCCACCCCCTCCGCCGCCGCCGCCGCTGCCTCCCCCGCCGCCGGAGCTGACGTAGGGGGGACAAACCACCGCGGCCTCCCAATTGCAACCCATCATCCCCCCGTCGAAAAGCAATCCGGCCGAGCACTGCTGCCGCTGCGCCACCTCCCCGCCGTTGCAGTTCACATATTCGGAGCACCCCGTCGACAATAGGGGCTTGAGGGCGGAGGACGCGACGCAGATGGAGGCGAGCTCCTCCTCCACCTCGGTCGAGGAGGAGGAGGAGGCCTTGACGCTCATGTCGCCGGCGGCCTCAATTTTTTGCTGCTCGCCCTCCCCAACGCCGACATCCACGCCATCGCCGCCGCCGACATCGACGCACGCGCACTCCGCCATCCCCTGTTCCCTGCAGGCCTTCCTCCTCTCATCGAATATCAATCCCTCGTCGCAGCTGAACGTGAGGGTCAATTGTCCGTGCTGGCAGAGGACGTACTCCCGACAGTTCGGGTACACGGGGAGGAGGTCGTAGGTCGAAATGGCGTGGCAGGTGGTGGGGGGACACGATTCGACATTGGCGGGGAAGTCGCGGGAAGCGAAGGCCGACGCCGAGGAGGAGAAGTGGTTGGAGCCGAAGCTGATCATGCCCCCGTTCAAACTTTGGTAGGAGGGGACCTCCTCCCCCTCCTTCTCGGACGCGGCGGTTTCATCCTCATCGTCGTTGCCCTTCCCGTGTCCCCCGTAGGAATCACCGCCGCCATCGTGATGATCTTTCCCGCTCTCCTTCTTGTGCGGATTGTACGCCAGGCTCCTCCTCCTCCCTCCCTCTTCATTTTTTTCCGATTCTCGTCGAGAGGAGGGGTCACCGCCGCCGCCGCGTCCACCGTAGTGTTCGAAGGCGTGGGAACACAGGACGCAGTGGGCGCAGGCCACGACGAGGAGGGCGAGGGTCCTACGGATGGGCGGGGACGAGGACGACGACGACGAGGCGGAGGCGGAGGCGCCGCCCCTCCGCGACGAGTCGTCGTGCGGGACGACGCCCGGCCGCGTCGTCGCCGTCGTCGTCGCCGCCGCCGCCGACGACGACGACGGCGTCCGTCTTCTCTTGCGATCCGCGGGTCCGGTCATGGTTTTTGGGCGTGCCGAATGATGTCGAGGGTGGGCGGGCGGGGGAGAGAGGACGGAGGAGAGGGTCCGAAATTTTGGCACGTTCGAGACAGCCGCCACCATGGTGCGAGTTCGTGTTCACCCGGTCGATTTGCACGATTTGAGCTTGATTTGAGAGTCTATCTTGAGCCCCTTGACCACCTTGAGTACCGTTTATCATCGAATTGAGTCTCGGATTCTCACTTGGGCCGGTATAAATGGGAGCTAATCCACGCGAGGAATTGCCCCTTCGCCGTTCACGACTTGGAGGCTGTGGTGAAATTTTCATGAGGGGGGTTAAACCATTATTAAATTGAAATTGCCATGCATATTCATTTCCCTTTATTTTGGGGATAAATATACCTCCGAAGTCCCTGGGGACTTGGGCGGGACGCATATGTACGCGAGGACGAGGGACGAGGGACGAGCCCACGGACGAACCCACGGATGATCCCATACCTAGATGATCCCAGACCCTCTCCGACCGCGTCGCCCGTCACCCCATCGCCCGTCTCCTGCGAGGGATGGATCTGGCGCTCGTCAACCTCCAAATCCGTCCGGCTTCTCTGCTCGAAATCGTCGGTCGTCGCTCACGTCCGTGGCGCCGTGGCAGCACCGCGATGCCGACGAGCACGTCGAGTGCTATGATACCATAGCATGGCGAAATGCTGCGAGGGGACCTTCGGGGATGGGGGCGGACCCTTCCTTCGAGGACTATGCGCCGAGGAGTAGTACCACTCACAGTACGGCGGTACGATGTCCACTGTGGGGCCTACCTATTATCCCCCAGCTGCACCAACGGAAGTACCGATGAATGTGCTACCGATGTAGACTGAACGACGCCGAGAGTCACACACCCCCGAATTCGTCCTCAGAGGGTCATCGGTGCCCACGGTTATTTTCGATTTGGGACGAAAAGTGATCCAGATTTGAAAATCTACTTCATTTGTGACGCCATCAAGTAATGGTGTGATCAAAGCAAGATCAAAGGCAGTCGTCCCAGTCGTTGCGCAATCGGGTTGTGGACATGGCGGAAGACAATAGCTCGAACGCGCCATCCCCGGCCTCAGGGGAGACATGCTCGATGCCTTCTCTGTCCGTCTCCGCGGACGATACGTTGTCGTCAATACCTTCTCTCTCCGTTTCAGCAACGACCATAAATGTAGGGCCGGTCGCTACGCTTTCTCAGCCATCCTGCCAAGATGAGGAGTTCGGTTCGATCTGTGAGGCAAATCTGGTTAATAATACTCCATGTCTTCCTCCTGATCGTTGGGGTAATCATTCGAGGCAGGCCAGCTCAGAGATCGACGGCAATAGCGAGACAAACTGGATGGGTCGCATCAAGCAAGAATTGCTTCAGGTTTCGATTGAGAGGGCAAATCTTACTGAACATCCTCGAACATCGGTGATCTCTTCGCTGCTACTTGGGATGTCTACTTCGAACCATGCATCGAACCCCCCTGAACTTCGGACATCCCGACGCATCGGCGAGAGAGAGGCGAACGCACAATCTAGGCTGCTTCGCGATGCTGATCTTAGACTCATGCGCGAGCCTTTGGACCTTCCAATATACAAAGTGGAGTTGACCAGTTCGAAAGCTCAGAGTTCAAACCAGGGAACCATCCGAGAGAAGATGGTGACTCAAACTAGCGCCAGAAATGCCCCACCGCCAATGGAAACTGAGAAACCTGTGGTAAAGCAAAATGCAAGCACTTCCCCTCGGTCGCCTGAACACCAACAATATTGTGAGCATGAGAAAGGCAGCGATCCCATCAACGAAGTAGATTTTGGACATGCGAAGCAAGAGGTAGAGAGTGAGAATACAACAATTGCTGGGTTTGATGACGGCCGGCGAAAGCGGGAGATCCTTCATCAATATCAAGCTCATGAGAGTATGGTTTCTTCATACAGAGTGCTGCCTGTTTCATCTGCCCGTCAATGTGTAACCTTGAGAGGTGGATCGCAAGGGAATCTGCCCAATGTTGATATGAATAGCCGACCGCCGCACCATATCCAAGGTATCGGAATGAGAGGAGATGGTGAAAACATGTCCAACGCTGGAACGGAAATTCTGTCTCGATTGAGTTCATCATGTCAGAAACTGGAGGTAGATGGACGAGCGGATAGACGGGCTGGCAGATTGGCTGATAGGTCGGCTGATGGACAAGCTGGTAGACAGGCTGATGGACAGGCTGATAGGTCGGTTGGTAGGCCAGCTGATAGGTCGGCTGGTGGACAGGCTGATAGGTCGGTTGGTAAGCCAACTGATAGGTCGGCTGGTAGACAGGCTGATGGACAGGCTGCTAGGTCGGTTGGTAGGCCAACTGATAGGTCGGCTGGTAGACAGGCTGATGGACAGGCTGCTAGGTCGGTTGGTAGGCCAACTGATAGGTCGGCTGGTAGACAGGCTGATGGACAGGCTGCTAGGTCGGTTAGTAGGCCAGCTGATAGGTCGGCTGGTAGACAGGTTGATAGGCAGGCTGATAGACAGGCTGATAGGCCGACTTCGGCAGAACCAAACAAGAGCCTGAATAATTCCCTGGCAGCGGGCTGTGCTCCAGACAGCGCTATGAAAACATCACCTGAGACAAAACTCGCCATCAATGAGACGACAACTGAAGCTGGTCAGTGGAATGAAGCCATCATTACCTTGGAAAAAGAGTTAAAAGGCATTCGGCATCTATTGGAAGACACGAAACGATGCTCATTTAGGAAGGAGGATCAAATCCCACCAAACATTTCAGTGCCAACCAACATGGACACATGGTGATGCCTGTCGCAGACAGCTCGACGCTATCGAGCACAAGAAGCGTACAAAAGAAGGAAAGGAGTGTGTTTAGAAGGCATGCCGAGTGTAGCGACTCTCAATTCGTTCCTGGTGCATACTCGCCAAGCTCGTCGTGGCGGGGTAGCGGCGAAAACTCGTTGTGCCTCAAAGGTAGAAAACAGACTAGACGTCAACTGCTCCAACCAAGACATTCTAAGATTAATCAGCAGCTGACTTGAGTCTAGACACTGGTACCATCCCATCACAAATAGACAAAAAATAGTATTCAATTTTCCAGCAGCGCGCTATGTCAAGTACTGGATATCCGGTTCACTCAGTTGATTCAAGCATAGTCTACCAGTTCAAGCCCCTGATGTTATATTAATACTCAGATCCTACATAAAAGTTTCGATGATTATCTACGCCAAACTAGCCATATTATGCCAGCACTTTGACAATCCTGAGCATTAAGGATTGAACAAATTATTTCCAGCGCATGTGTTGTCTTCCCTGCACACCCCTGAGCAGCAGTGATCGCCACCATTAAGGCATTCCTCATTCCTTCTGCGGCAATCACAAATCCCTCCATCACACTTGCCGGAACAGCAATCGTCATCTACAGTGCAGACCCTACGGTGGAGTAGACAGTTGCACTCGCCGCAGGAAACGGGGCACAGGTGGGCGTAAAGCCGGCACCTGTCGTTGGTATTCACCCATGCACAGTCTCTTTCATTACCATTGTGTACAAGGGATTCTACATCGACACGACCATCCGCACAGCTTGCAACAGGAGAAGCAGTAGTAGGGTTGTTGGTCGGCTGGGGAGTAGTGGGAGCATCTGTTGGAGCCTTGGTAGGCGTCTTCGATGGTGCTGTTGTCGGTGGGTCAGTTGGCTCGCAACTTCCGGCCAGAGGCTGGAGGTCCTCCCATCCATTGGTGGTGGCTGAAGCCCAGGCTGACGCGAAAGCGTTGAAAAAAGGCGTGTTGTCGTTGTTGAAGCCTCCCTGTTCACGGCGTTGGGAAAATAGTTCGACCAAATCAGCAGATGGCGACGCTGTAATATTGCATGGAGTATCCGATAAGATCACGCCCTGCCTGTCACAGGGATTTGTGCCATCATTGCGAGTATTATTGGTATCGGTACAACATGAAACGCCTGGTCCAATGTCGTAGAGGAGGCAAAGATCGGTGTTGAGCATGAACCTTGGAGATCCATCATTGTTCGGGTTGCCCCAAGTCCAGTCTTGAATTGCAGTGTTTTCATTGCGAGGTATCCATGAACGGCGGTAAAATTCCTCGAAATAACGCTTGTCGAATATCTAAATGACGATGCATACAGAAGAGTGGAGGTATTTCAGTCTGTATCGTATGTGTGTCGTATTAAGCAATGCAAAGAATAACTCACCAATGATTCCTCTTCTGTGTCAACCCAAATGCCGTGATGCCCACTGAAAGCCTCGTCGCCTCGTCCCAAAGTATGCGCGCCAATGAGTGCCACTGCATCCGTCCAGGTGAGACCGAGCCTCGTCAAGAACACGTCCTCCACCTCCGTGCAACTGGACGCTCCTGGGAGACGTGTCGCCGAGTCATCGCACGAATCAGCGTCCTGTCTTCCCCATTTGAATGTGCTCTTCAAATCGAGTTGGTCCGAACTCGTCATTTTGATCACAGCGTTCGCCGCCGCGACCCAAAAGTCAGCTCTGCTCATGTCAGAGTAACTCCCGGAATGTAGAGAGGTCAACTTGCACCCCTCGCACCAAATGTCCTCTGGCAAGCCAGCATTGGCATCGTGACTCCAGTCGATACAACCATCGGCTCCCATGGGCGAGAGTGCATCATTTCCATCAAAGTCCATGAAATCATGAGCCGCGAGACGGACAACTCCACCGAGGAAACTGAGTTGAGGTGGCCAAGGCGTCAGGTGAGAATGCAATGAGATGAAACGACTCCTAATATTTGTGCTACATGGGCCCTAGAACAACTTACTGAGCGCGAGATTTATTATCAGTAAAGGTTGCGTTCATCTGGACGATGTCTTCGAATATAGCATCGTAGGTGTCCTCGGACATGCAGTCGTCCGTCTGAAGAGATCGCTTGCTAACTCGGTTGGTTATGATTGCGTGCAGCTTTTCTTTCATCTTGGGCTCGTCCGCCAGTGCGGTCAAGCGGCGACGGAGGCTCGGGCGGTGATGGATCGCATCGTCAGGCGCGTTCCCATCGCTGACAGAGAATGGACAGGAGGTGACAAGTGGGAGGGAGAGTAGGAGACAGTTGAAAGCTCTTTGCATAGATTTCATCATTTTGGTTGTTGGCGTGAAGTGGTAGTAGATGATGTTCGATGTTTGGTGAAGAGAGAGAGAGATGTTGTCTTTGAATTTTATGAGACCCCCGAGATGGCTAAATCACCTCAAGCAGATAAAGCAAGCTCACGCAGAAGCGTAAGGATGAATAAGTAAGTGTGGCAAGTGTACGGTAGGTATGGTATGGTACCATCCGTACCTACGAGTTGAGCTCTTCCTCCTCCGGCCACGCCGCACCAGCCTCCATAACGTTCCACATCGCGACTGCCCAAGATGTCAGGTTGATCCTTGCGCCACTTTTTGGGCAGTGGAATGGTCATCAGTCAAAAATACGAGCAGAGGGAACGACGTCGATCGTGTCATCCTGCACTATGGTAGGTAGGTGTCCAGAGTCCAGCTTGCTGGGACCAAGCTGGGCGGGACATCGCCGTCGTGGCGTCAACGGGCAGGTGTCAGCTTTACATGCACGCTAAATGAGGCTACATGTGTCAGTCATGAACAACTAGCCGGCGCTGCCGAACAGACCGAAGCTGGCGTTTTTCTCGGCCTTGGCCTTGGTTGGTAGTAGGAAGCGGGTTTCTTTGGGGGGTTCTCGTCGTCAAGCAAGAGTGATTGAATGTATCGTGTTTAGTACGTAGGAAAATGTAGTAGTTCCTACGTATGAATGACCATCACCACCACCATCATCATCACAATAATTCGACGAAGAGACCTAGCAAGCTTCGGTCTGATAATTGATGGGTATGGTTTGGTATGGTATGCAGTCACCACCCACGATCAGTGGGTGTCTACTACACTAGCTTTCACGTGCTTTTGAAACGGTCATACGTACGGGGGGCTAGAATTACAGTATGTTTCGCCGTAGAACTTCACCCCTCAA
>JALLBE010000727.1:0-14016 GCA_036939795.1 Thalassiosira mediterranea
CGCGGCGGAGCCGACAAGCTCGACCATATTTTTTGGAGCAACGGCCGCCATGGTCGTCCGATTTCTCCCGACCTTGCGGTTTGGGAGCGAAAATTGGCTGAAACTATATAAATAGTACAAAAGACGACTTAAATGAGCGTTTTACACAACAATCAACCAAAATGACGCGCCTTGGAAAGAAATATTTGACAGAAATTAGGTAAAAAATACCCTCTTGTAACATGGAAATTCAATCGAGCGTACGTCTACATACCTCTATGTAGGCCGAGGTACGAGGTAGGTAAGCGAGTGTCCAAAAGTGGCTCACATAAGAAAAAAAGGCATCATCTGCGCATCTCGAATATCGTGAATTCGTGATCAGATCAATATTCTGGAGCGAATTATAGCTCAGTCAATAATAATCCATGGATAAATATATTTTGCAAATTTAAACTACTTTCTCGATGTGCACATCCGCAATTGATCAACGTCCCGAAAGCACAAATCATGCCAGGTTGCGGATCCGGGATGGATGACACACCGGATCTGCAGATCCGCGGGATCTGTGGATTCGGTCTAACAGATTCAGCAAGGTACTTCCTCAGCTTCCTCCAGCGTTATGAGGAATTTCAGCAGAGTTGACACATGCTTGTAAGCAATATGTAGCAAATGAATATGGTTATTGAAAGTGGGAAAGGCAAGACAGAGGAAATGGAACTACAAGTTGTGGAAGATCAAGCTGAAATGACACTAACGGTGTTATTTACGTTATCATGAAGATGAAGTGCTTACATCATGGTATCTGGTTTTATTGCATGGTACCCCTAAGACGAATCATTATCAAATCCTCCACTCCTTAAGCACAAGCTACTTAATGCAATCCCATACTGCTTACCGGCCAAGGACGATGCCATCCATGGTATTGGATCAGGATGACAGTACATTGCACAGTAATGATCCAGCGTTGGCAGTCGAAACAAAGCCCTCTCTTCAAGAGAACAATGCCAAAGGTAGGTGGCCACGTCAGAGGTCTAAGCCGCCCTCGATGGCAGGGCAGTGGGTAGTGCAACGGCAACCGCGAAGGGCCGCTCTGTTCAAAATATGTATCATGCCCTCACTGGTCTCGTCAGGGCAACTCCGAGGTGCAGGTGGGTCCAAGTCTGACTCAACTCAAACGACGAAACTCATAGTCAATGTGTCCTGTATATCCATGCAACACCGCGTAATACCATGCACAGTGCAGCAGAGTGCACCATACTTCCCTTGCTATTGTCATCTCACTTTCTTGCCCTATTACATCGCCCACTGCCCACCATGGAACGGACAGCTGGATCGAAGGTGCTCTCATCAGCTCTTATCCCTCAGATTCTATCGAAATCGTTACGGCCCTCTGCTCCTGGGGCACATGCTGACTCTTTGCCTTTCTTTGCTCCGACTTCCAATCATCATACCTATAATGTGGAACCCTCGGATTGACTCCTTCGAATCTTGCCTCATCTAATTTCGGAAAGTCATACTTGCGCGTGCCATTCCCGAAGCAATCCGTCAGCTCCCTGTAAAGATCAATGTCCAGCTCGTTCAATTGAATCAATGTGTCCCTCGTCCTGTTTCTGATTTCCAGCGGAACCATCGCGTTGGCTTGATGCGACAACCTCTCGCAGTAAGCAGCGTGCTTTTTTGTCACCCCGGGGACGCCAAAAAAGTCCTCGACAGCTTTGGCATAGTCAGGATCCTTTAGCCACTCCAGAACCACGATAAAGTTGTACCGGAGTAGCGTCGCCTTAGCCACCTGGTACTGCTCCGCGGTAGTCATTTTGTATTGGGGACATGAGAGTCCTGGGATATGTATTTGCGCAGGGCATGAAAATTGTTCTGGATTAACAATGATGGGTTCACAACAAACTTCACATTGTACCAGTGGGACTTACCAGAGAACCATTGCAAATAGCAGTTGACCGCGCAGTTCCCCAAATAGAGTTTGTAAGATTTCTTTCTATCGCAGGTGGTAGAATTATGGCCACCAGTCTCATTCCATGATTCTAGTTTCATCGCATTCTCCTCGGTGGGTCTGAATCTTTCTCCCTCGACCTTGATATTTTTGTTCAAGTGGATTATGTTTCTACAATCCCATCTCCCTTGGTCTTCGACCATAGAAAACGACAGTCAATTGTGAGAAAATCTATGATATGGTAGGGACATGGCACAATATTCATGGCATACTTACATTTGAAATGGCTGATGGACCTTGCATACTAGAGGTGCCCATGCAAAATCATAAATGAAGAGATATGATGAGAGTGATCAAACTTGATAGGGCATGCACTGCTCCCCTTGCAACAATACTCACTGGCTCCCTCAAGTGTGTGACATAAAATGTAGGTATTTCGTGTGTCCCTGGTTCCTCGGCCTCCCACCATTCGTCCTGCGCATGTCATCGAAATTTTGGTAAAAAGAATTAATCGTAAGGGCCAAACGAAACCAACGAGTAATGGCAAACTTCTTCCAATCATATTTCATGCGTACGGTGCGTGGGATAGCGACGGACCTGATCCAACTCCAGACCGTAATGGTGTGCCACCCTCACGAAGTAGTTCGCCAGCGACGTCCCCCCCGCCTTGCGCGCGTGATAGAAGTACAGCCTTCGGAATTTGGTGGCATTGGACCACTCCCAAGCGGGAGTCGGAGACGAATACGCCGGCACGGCGCCGAAGTGGGGATGACAGGCCGGCGATCGCGGGCGCGAGCGGGGTATTTCGGAATAGAGGGCGGATGATCGAGACAGCTTCGACCTCGCCCTCAGGACCATGGCGGCCAGGAGTCCGTCCGATCCCGCCGCATCGGCCGCGTCGTCGTTTGCGACACGTTCGCCGATCCCGATGGCATTGTCGTCGACGGCTTCGTCGTCGCCGCTCGATGGTGCCGCGCCGTCATTCCCGCGGGACGGATGCGATCTCGCGTCTTTCGACGATCCCCCCGATCGACGAGCGGCGGCGGCGTCCCTCGAAGAAAAATAATTTGCGCCCTCGCCCATCGTCGTCGTCGACGGCGCGAATTCCCGGCCGTAGATCCTCGCGTCCCTCTCGGTGTCCGCCGCCGCATCGCGGTGGTGGTGGGAGTCTCCATCCCCGTAAATCCGAATGTAGGACGAGAGACTCAGGTCCCTCGCCTGGAAGAGGAGGAGGAGGGCGAGGCCGGCGAGGATCGCGACCGAGGAGGCGGCGGTCGTCCGCATCATTGGGCGCCGAGGGGTGTCATTTCATTTTTTGTATGCATCACTCGCCTCTCGATCACACGTCTGCACGGATCTCACGCCCGCCGCCCGCCGGCCACCACGAACATGATGCGATGCCAGTTGCCGGAATCTTGTGATTGCTGCATCTTCGATCTCCATCGACGTAGGAATTCATATTGTAGCGTAGACAAGGCATCAACTCCGTTGTGCGCGCGGTCAACTTCGACCTTCGACCGACGTTCGTGTTATCAGCGGCCGCGGGGCTCGGGGCTCCTCTCCCCATAACTTCGCCCGCCCGCCCCTCCTTGGGCCAAGGACCTTGCTTGGGCATTGCACCGAAGAGCGTCCGCCCCGCCTTTCCCCTCACCCTTCACCGACGACGACCAAAAAGCGATCATCGAAGGAGAAAAGGACAGTGCGACGCCTGAGACGAGCATCAGCGAGCAACTGCGTAGATGCGGCGAGGAGCGACGGGGGGCGCAAGGACGAATCTCGGACGCTAGCATGGTTGGACTGCAGTCGTAGGTCGTAGGCTTCTCCTCTCACTTCTCCGCGGGGAAAATTGGGCATACTGGAGACTGTAGACGATAGCGGCGCCTGGATACGGTTTGATACGGAGAGCAGGATGGGACACATATCGATGCCCCCCGACGCTCTCGACTATTACAACGCGACATCATCCTTCGAAGATCCCCGTGACGACTTTTACGAAAATAATGCCTCCTTCGACGTCCTCCCCCACGGCGACGTCCATCACAGGCTGCTCGCCCCCGCGGGCGGCGCGCCGACCGTCGACTACGCCGTCATCGCCGTCCTCGTCATCACGCTGGGACTGATCCTGGCGATAGAGGTGCTGCGGCACCAGCTGGACGTGGCCGCTAGCGGGAACAAATACTTTCAGACGGTGTTGGAGCTGATGTATCGCGAGCGTGAGTTTCTTTTGTCTTTTGGCGACGCGTCGAAGTGCGATGCGTGCGCAATATATCGAAACCACGTCGTCGTCATGATCTCACTCTTATTTGGGTCGTTCTGGCTTATGCTGCTTCGTTCTTGTTGGTTACGACGGCAGTGACCACGCTGGGTATAGTGTGAGTTCATAACACGATGTTATGGCCAAAGAGACACGAGTGGCGAAATCTTTCTCACACTATTGACTTCATTTGACATGCGAATAACAGAGAGTTCTGCATCTATCTTATGCACAAGTATCAAGAGAATTTCAACACACAAATGGAAAGTGAGTCCTCTCTATTCTGATTGTAGAGACAACTTCTTGATCTTCACAGTAATTTGCACCCAACTCTTTGCTAACCCACTCTCCAGTTATTTTCGTGGATGTGCACTTCATGCTTTTCTACACAGCCGTTATCAACGCCATCCAAAGTTGCTTGGTTCGTCTCATGGCTGTTCATAGGACTGATAAGTCCTGGGTGCAGACAGAAGATATGGATACGAACCACTATGTCGGCATCCGCCTTGAGTTCGACCGCCTGGAACACAAAATCAAAGGGACTTCTCGGTCAACCTCCCTTTCATCCAGGAGCGAACACGATGAATCTGAATCTCCGCCGTCGTCCCCCCTCTGGAAATCCTTGAACGAAATGGTGCTCCAAATGCGGCATCCTCATTTATCAAGACGAAAGAACCAGTTGCTTGCAATTTTGCGATACCATCAACTGCGCGGGCATTTTATCGAATCGAACAATCTCCCGCCACAGTTCCAGGTATCGCACTACTTGAAAAGGTCGTTGACTGGAGTGCTCTTGGATTTTGTTCACATATCATCGGCAGCGTGGATTATGCTCATGGCAACTGCCAACTTACTCTACTTCCTATCGGGGATGATACTGAGCGTTACCACAGATTCGATTGATGTGGAAGAATTCCTGATGTATCTTTTCTTCGCGCTGATGGTGATCTTCGTGGTCTTCGCGTTCGTCTTGTTTTTCAAGATGAAACACATCTTCTCACAAATGTTGCACATTAAGCTCAAGGCTGATTTTGATGCGAGCATGACATCGAGGAAGACGTGGAGAGGAGCATTATATAGCGCGGACAAATCTGTGGAACAGATCAAGCTTTTCTGGGGGAGCAATCCTCACCTGATCATTGTCGCTGTTCAATACATGCAGTTTGGATACGCGCTCGGGATTGCTATGATTTTCGTATATTTCAAGGATTTTTCGAAGGGATACAACATCATCCAGCCAAGCTATCTTCTGCTCGCTCTCCTGCTTTCGTACCTGATATTTCTGTATCTCGTGTCAATGATTATTCCATGGTAGGCTTCTACATATTTTATGCTTGAATGCCTCCTTCAATGTTGGTCAGTATGCTCATCATTCCTGCGCGCTGCATCGTTTATCAGGTACACACTTTGTACAAGCATGGGAGAAATGGTGAATAAAGAGAGGTGAGCGTTTTTGTACGGAAGCAACGTTTTGCTAGTGGCTGGTCAAGTGTCGATTCACCTAACGCACTTGTGTGTCCCACCTATGAAAAAGACTACACGAGACTCTAGCCAAGCTGAGGCTGGGCGAGGAGATTCGAAAGAAAGAAACGATCGAAGAAGAAAGAATAGCTGAAGAGGAAATAGCTCGACGCAAAGCTAAGCGCGCAGAGGCTGCTGCTAGAGGGCTTGCTGCCAATGTAAGCCTGAGATATTTTTGATGTTCATATGACAGGATGGATCAATCTTGAACTTAACCTATTCTATTTTTCAGGATGGCCGCGGTTCAGAGCATAATAGAGGAATTGAAAGAATCAGGAGTGTTTTCCTGAACAGAAGTAGCGATGCCTTAGATGGGGATCCACGCAGAAGTTCTGATTACAGTTCTGCCAGTCAGCGAAAAGGTGGTGTGTTTCGAAACAAAAGACCCACTCTTGAAGGGCCGTCTGAAGGAAGTAAGGGGGCTGAAATCATGAAGGTCTTTAGCAAGAGTGGCGATTCCTCTGACCATTTGGACGGCAGAGGGTGGCTGAGGCACGCGAGGAAAAAATCTGTTTCTGACGGTGCACAGCTCATGTCGCGCATAGGTCTTTATGGTGATCTTAATCAGCCCCATTCTTCCAGTTCCATCTCCCCTGCCAGCAGTGCACGATTGTCTGCTGCGGCTGCACTTCAACTAGACAATGCGGATGAAGGGGAAGTTCACATTGACGACTCTTCATTTAAGGAAGATTCTCACCCCCGTGTTCCAATGGATCACTTGAACCAATCATCATCAGGGAGTATTCATCGTAAGAAATCAATATCGGATGGAATAACATTGATGAGATCACTGAACTCGGCAGATGCGGCAATGCTGGATGTTAGCGCGTCAAACGTGCTTGATGCAGCGGCCAATTCCCAGAATGAAAGCAGCAACCAACACCAGGACAGTCTTACAAGTGGCGAAGTAAAAAGTGACGACTCTCGCGTAGTACAGGATGTCAATGATCCATCCCATTCTAAGATGGCACCTAATGCCCGGGAGGCGTCCGAGCTGCTAAGCATCAACGAGAACTTTATGGCTGATGGAGCTACTCCTATGCAGTCATTGTCAGGGCGGCAGGAGAGGAAGCAGAGGCGCCGAAACATGAGGACCCAGTCTGAGGGGGTTGCGTCCATGCGTTCATCACTTTTTGATAAGTCGCCGAGGTCGTCTCTAGACAACACTGATGTAATCCAGGGAGAAAAACTTCCAACTTTGGCTGAGCTCACGAAGATGTCAACAAAGGTAAGCAAGCCATTTTGTTGTTCATTCATCTCCAATCTGCCGCTCACCACACTAATACCTCTTACTTTTACTGTTGGACGATGTATTTTGATGCTCTCACTATGACTTTCATCCAATACGTAGGATTTGTCAGGTCTATCAGAGCTGCCTCACCATAACGAACAAAGTAAAAGTATTCGTCGGCCTAGAATGCGATCTGCTTCTGCTGGAGTGTCAATGATGAGGGCAGGCCTTGCTGATGAAAGTCCAGACACAACCAACAGAGTGTCAGCGTATTCCACATTGGTGTCTGGCAAAGCAGACAATTCAGAAAATGTGCCCCCGGAGGGTACAATAGAAAGACACGAGGTTGCAAGTACTGGTGAGGATAACACAGTTCTCTCAGAGCATCGACAGAGGGTACGGTCAAATTCTTTGGAGGCACCAAATATTATGCTAAGCATCAATGAGAGCTCTATTGCTGATGGGGCCTTCACCTCAGGTCTGTCCAAACCTGACCCTGATCATGCAAAGGGGCTGCAGGAGAGGAAGCAGAGGCGCCGAAACATGAGGACCCGGTCTGAGGGAGTCGCGTCCATGCGTTCTTCGCTCTTCGATCAGTCGCCGAGGTCCTCTCTAGACAACACAGATGTAATCCAGGGAGAAAAACTTCCAACTTTGGCTGAGCTCACGAAGATGTCAACTAAGGTATGAGACTTTCTTGTTGTCTCTCTGAGCCGTCCCTCCATCTTCACTGATCTATTGACCTGTGCTATATTGATGCATGCCATCCTCTTCATATGTGCAGGATCTAGCAGACTTGCCTCAGAAGGCACAAGTGGAAAGACGGCGGCCAAATCCTAGAATGCGATCTGCTTCTGCTGGAGTGACGATGATGAGAATGGGTCTAGGTGGTAATGGAAAAAATGATGCTTCACGTAACGAATTGATAAGCAGCATGGCAATGCCCAAACGAGAAGATGCCATGAATGAGATGTCTCCTATGCCTAACTCTGGGGAGCCAGTGCAAATGGAAAGCATTAACGAAAACAAGGAGGAGAATTGCAACTCAAAGCAGACTGTTGCGTCTAATGCACGATTGCCCTTGGGTTGGTCAGAGCGGAAGCAGCGGCGTCATCGCATGAAGGCTCAGTCAGAGGGTGTGTCCTTCATGAGAACATCTCTTTCAGACCTGTCGCACAAACCACATGTTTATCCCAAAGCCAAAGAATCAAAAGAGGTGATATCTTCATCAGTGGTTACAACTAGGCCAAACGAGGTACGTTCTGGTCTACTTTTTAGCTGCACACGTGCCTTGCAATGGTACCTTTTGCGAGGTTGATGGTATCTAATGTAAGGTTTCGTATTATAGGAATCAGCTACGGTAGAGATTTCATCCCGTGGCAAGCCACAATCAAGATATCGGGCAAGAGCTGCTTCTGCAGGCGTGTCATTCATGAGAGCTGGCGTGAAGAGTGTCACAACTTCTCTTGGGGCGTCCTGGGAGTCGACTCATGAGGCAGCTGTTGAGGAGGCAGAAAATAATCCTCCGAGGCCATCTAAGGATACCACCAAAGGCAAAGTGAGCTTCCTCGTGGAACACAATGCTGCAGAACCACGCTTGGAAGCCATCGAACAAGATAGCATAGATTCAAACGAGAGTGTGGATGGTGAAGAGAGTGATATTGATGATGAAGCTTTTCTTCTATCAGATGAACTTGATGAAGCCACTGTCACTGCCCACAAAATCGATCTTCTGGCTTTCTTTCAGGGCTCAAGATATCGCGTCATATCGCTACTCTTTGGCCCCATGCTGTGCTTCTTTTTCATAGCGTAGGTGCATTACTTCCAGCTTTTTGTCCCTCATTATTATTTTTCTTTCTCACAAAATACCTTTCCCACATTTGTTTGACTCCAATCCAACGAAGAATGTGAGTGTGCTTCAATTCCTTCGCGTGTTGTTCGGCTTGTTCGTACAGTCCATTTGTATCATTGACCATCCCTCTATTTTTGCTGTAACATAGGCGCGTAGAGATATTCAACATTTATGCAGGCATCTTCGTAGACCAAACAAATGTGTGGAAAAACTTGTTGGTGCCTAGCTTTTGGGTGGAGGTGTCTCTCTACTGCATTATGCTGGCCGAAATGTCGGCAGTGATGGTGGTGTCTCTAATGAAGACAGATAGAGGAGGAGCACTATTTTCCTTGTGTGCTGCCACATTTGGTCTTTTGATCAATGTCATGTGAGTATGATACCAGGACTTAACTGGAACAATCCAAGAGCTCGAAGCGATTGCTAATTGATTCTCCTCCTGCGCCCACCTTGTTGTAGGTGTTTGGCACTTCTCCTTATAGCAGAAGTGAAGAGATGCTGTCCAGAAAACAATAACACATTCGCCAGATTTCTGGGCGCTGAACCATCAAAAGGCTACTCCTACTATGGTGATTATGATGATCCTGTAGACGATGAGATTGAGTGCTGCCCCAAGTTTGGTGAACGGCGGTATGGGGGTCTTGGAAACATCGAACCATTTACATGCCTCATCGCGCTCTCGCCTTTGCGGTTCTTGGTGGCTGAATTTGCACTCAAGCTGTGTGGAAGAGAAAAGGGCAGCGACGATGCACACCACTCTGACAAGGGGATGCACGGACACCATGGACCTGATCCTACTGAGAAGATTCGCAATTTTTGGCTGACTGCAATTGGTGTGCATAGTGATGTTGCGAAATCATTTGGTATGTTCTCAGGAGAGTTGCTGCAATGCATGTTAGGAATATATATGCCCAGCATTCATGGGAAGGAGCCAGATGCCAATGGAGATCGTGGAATCTCAGACGCGAATTCTGAGAGCGTTGAAAACTCAACTATGAAGATACATCAGCCAGAGAGCACTGAGCTGACAGCAGCAGATTCGGACAAAAAACCGTCGAGCCCCTCATCAACTGCTGGAAAAGCGTATGAGTCTGATTACTTTGGCGTGTCCTTTGATGATTTCCAATATCCCAAGGCTAGGCTTATTCGCCGGATGCGTAGATGTGAGCGGAGACTGCCGCCACTTTTTGATGAGTGGGTTCAAGTTGATGTGGTCCTCACGAGGCATGAATTGATCCTCTTTGATGTTCTCGACCACCCGGTGGACACTGAGTCGCCTCTGCAAAATGCAGTTGCTTCGCATAATGGTGGCGGCAAGGGGCTGTGCCTCGACGAGGTGGCCATCGGCAGAAAAATATTGAGCCAGTTCAATCTCAACGATATTGATTTCGTTGACATCGAACATCGCGCTGCTTTACCTGGTGATGCAGAGATTGAAGACATGGAAGAAAATCGCAATGGTCTTCTCGAGTATTGGCAGGACGGGAACATATCGGATGTCTATGACTTAGATGACATGAACAAGCGCTGGGGGCGTGTAGATGAGGACAGGCTGAAGATTCATTTCAAATACAACACCCTGTATTTGCGCTTCTCGGTTGACTTGAAGGAAATGGAGCACAAGAGTAAGAGTGAAATTGATGACCCGGACTTGATGAATCATGTGGGAACACAGACGAAGGTGTGGTGCCAATCCATTGCAAGGTGAGTTCCTCTCAATGCTGTGGCTGTACTGACTCTTGTTTCACGTGGTCATGTTCACTTAAATGTATCCCCTGTCATGTTCGATGTGCAGGCTTCGAGGGGCCACGAATCTGAAGCAAAATTTGCCTCATTTTGGAGATGGCGGCACCGGCGAGATCGAAGATTTTATCGAAATGTGCGAGAGGGATCGCGATGGCGGACACATCAACAACAATAAGATTCGTTTGAATAGGCACCACAGGCGCAAGAGCTCGCGTAGACTATCGCTACTCGGGTCCGCGTTGGGCGAAGAAGACTGAGTCATGAAGCCCACAATGATTGCAATTGATTGCTTAACTGCTCTAAGACTATTAATTTGGCAGCCTTGGAGTATTCACTTGAATAGTTGTCTTGTGAAGGAAGATGCAATTGCAGTCATCCAGGCACCATGCTCATGCACATGCTCATGTGGTCTTGTGGGCACGAGCTTGAGCATGCAGTAGGCACAATCAGCGCTGCTTTGTGTATTATTTTCCTGCTTTTGCGTCTCAAGGATCATCTTGAGGGGCTGTTGCATGTTCTTCTCAATACGCGCATCGCACACAGGGTTGCATCCATACAGGGGCAACGGAGCAAGCTCCAACTCTGTAAGGAGACAGTTATTGGCGTAGTAGATCATAACTGTGTGGTCATTGGCCCCGCTGGGATGGTAACCCATCAGGTATTGACGCCGAGCGCAGAGAAACGGAAACATATATTCACTACATCATCGTTAAACTTTTTGATCTCTTTTGATCACACAAATAATGGGGGCAAAAGTCACCGCGCCGACCGACCCGAGGGCAGGATCACCCCGCGCCGCCCTCTTTGGATTTTGCACTCTGTTCACCGGTCGCACGTGCCGCCTCTCGTCTCCAGACGCTCGCGCGCATTACTCGCCCCCCCCGACTAGATACCTAAACTCGATGACTGGCGAGACGGGTCCTCCATAGACATTTAATGTACACGGGACCCGCCCAGCCAAACAAACCTAGTAACCATCCCAAACCAAAACTTTCGCGTCCGGGAAACTCCCATCCGTGTTCCCTCCGTACATTCCGTCGCCGCCTCCTCGCCTACCATACCACCTAAACGATGGCCGGCTTGGGAGGCTCCTCGTTCTCCGCCCCTCCCTCCTGGATGGCGTCCATCTCCACCCCCCCACTCGAGTCCAACCCCGACTTGAGCGTCTCGGGCATGAACAGCAGATATCCCGCGGCGGGGACGCAGGCCATGAATCCCAGTATCGCGAAGGCGTTCTGGTATCCGAGGTCCTGCGCCAGTGCCTGGCCGAGGTACCCGCTGACGGTTCCGCCGATGGACATGGCGGCGGTGGTGAGGCCGAGGGTGAGGGAGAATCGGCCGGTTCCGGCGGAAATGTCCGAGGTGACGAGGATGTACATGGTGCCGAAGACGCCGGCGCCGACCCCGTCAAGGACCTGGGTGGAAAGGATGACCACCTGCAGGAAGAGGCCCGCCCCCCCCTGCGCGTCCTTGATCCCCGAGAGGACATAAAGGATGAGGCACCTGACGGGGACGCTGCTCAGGCCAACGATGAAGAGGGTCTTGCGTCCCCACAGGCCGCTGTAGTCGCCGCATACCTTGGCGCTGCCCACCATGAACACCTGCGCGACGATGATGCAAAGGCCGCTCATGAGTATGCCCACCGACCCTTCGCCGATGGCGAGGGTCTGCATGACGAGGGGGAGCACCGTGCCGTTGGAAACGTGGAAGAGGAAGACGAGGGCGGTGAAGACGACGAGGGTTTTGTCCTTGAGCAGGGCGAGGGGGCTCGAGGCCCCGTCGGCATGGGGCGCGCCCTCGCCGCCGCCCCCCCCGAACCCGCCGAAGTTGAAGGAGGCGTTTCCGAGGGGGGAGCCCGCCTGCTTCTGGTGGTTGATGGAGGGGAGGGAGGCCGATCCGTCGTCCCTCGCCGCGGCGTACTCGCCTCCTGCGTCGTCGTTATTGTTGGCACCGGACTTGAGGCCGCGCGCGGCGTCGTGGTCGATGTCCTTGGGATCGATCTTCATCAGGAAGAACAGCACGCCCGCGCACGCGATGGGGCTCACGACGAACAGCATGCCGATGTCGGGGTACATGAAGAACGCCGTCAGGCTTCCCGTGAGGACGATGACCGCCGTCCCGAAGTGGTTGCGCATCTCGTTGTCGGCCACCTGTCGCGTCATGCCGTCGGCCCCCACGATTCCCTGCGTGATGCTGTTGAGTCCGGGTGGGATGAGGGCGGTCACGGCACCCTGCACGAACTTGAGGAAGATCATCCACGCCATGTTCGTCCCGTACTCCGCCGCCGTGGTGGCGGTCAGGAGGGTGAGGGCCGTGGTCGCGACGGACGCGAAGGCGAGCCATCCCACCTTCCAATCGGTGCAATCCATGATGTACCCCGCCGGCGTCTGGAAGAGGAACTGGGACATCCCGAAGACGAAGAAGAGCACGCCGGCCTGCTTCTCGCTGTAGGATTTGGACACGATGAGGAACGCCGACTGCATGTTGATCATCGTGAGTCCGTCGCGGAGCTCCCCGAGGAAGAGGGCCACGAGGCCCAGGAAGAACCTGGCGGAGGATTTGGATTCCGCCGTCATGGTTCGTCTATTATTTCGTTCGCCGTGCGTCCCGGCGTACTTCGACGTCGAGCGTGCGTGTGCGAGTCGAGCGAGCGTGCGTCGAGGAAAAACGGTCGCGATGCGGGGAACGGGGATACGATTCGCGATGACGGCGGCACCGACGATGGCACTCTCGGTCGGATATGGATGGGATGCACCGTAGGTTTGGGTGGAGGTGGAGGTGCGGGCGGGGGGTGGATTATTTCGCCATGGTCGGTCGTCCTCTCGGTGATGTTGCCCCTCGCCTCTGGCTGGCTTGCCTCTGGATGGGGTCGGCGGTTATTCGTCGTCGGCGACAGTTGCTTGCATATTTTTGGCCAGCCATTTTCGCGCGGATGCGTCTCGAGAGAAGTCCTTGCTGTCGATTCTTGTCTATTTCGGCAAATTTCGGATTTTTGTTCGGATTGGATCGGGAAAAGATCGGGGACATCTCCCCGAGGGTTCAAGCATTGGCATTTTTTTGGTTAAGAGATTTGTGCTGGCACTACTGATTATGCTACTGATCGCAATACAACAAAGGGGTGTTGTGGTGGTAGCCAAGTTTAATTCCCTCTATTTCCACTCTCCCAATTCCCAATGTTTTTTCGCGCAAATTCAAAGAGAATGGAGCGAATCTTCCTCCTATTTTTCTATCAAATTCCTACGCACTTTGGAGAAAACGGTCATGAATCAGATATTATTTCCTACACTTGACGTTTGATCGCTTTGAATATTAATTCCTACATATGTGCATCTCGCAATGACCTTGCTTGGCTTGCTTCATTGAATTCATTCTTTCTCAAGCAAATTATTGCAAAATGGCAATGGCAACGCAATTGCAAAATGGCAATGGCAACGCAATGGCAACGCAATGGCAACGCAATGGCAACGCAATGGCAACGCAATGGCAAC
>JALLBE010000728.1:0-14009 GCA_036939795.1 Thalassiosira mediterranea
ACAACTGCCGGACGTTAGATAGTCCACAATAAAGTAAACCCAACCCCCCCCCCCACTCTTCACCCTTCATTCGCCTCACTTCCCCCGGCACGCACTTCACTTCCATACCAATCCATATCGTGCGGCCAAAGACGGGCAAACGGCCGACCGGGGTGCTCAGCTTCCACTTCGACAGGCAGGCGACTCCACCGTCGGTCGATTGAACGCGGACGTGCCCAAGAACGACGAGAGAGAGTGTGAGTGAGCGAGAGGAGTAGGGCAGCACCATGTCCACCAAGGACGTCCAAAAAACGGCCGCCCTCAAGGTGCCCATCCTCCCCCACGACAGTCCCGAGGCGCCCCAGCCCCCCGGCCTCAAGACCCCGCTCTACCCCCACCAGCTGCGCGCGCTGCACAGATGTCTGCTCGTGGAGAACGACGGGAGTTTGGCGAAGGACTTCGGATCGCTGTACGATTACAAGTCGAGGGGGGGATGTCTCGCGGACGCGGTCGGCATGGGCAAGACGGTGAGTTATTGCATGTATGCACAGCCGATGCCCGTCGTTTTGTCGTTTCGACCAGGCTATGCGTACGCTGTGGAGAGGCTTCACCTTTCGCGGGTTGACATGGGGCATCGGTCTGCGGGTCAAAGTGCGAGCAATCGATTGACCCTGTTAAAATTATTCCTTTCCGTGCCTGCCTCGCGGCGTTTGGTGCAGGCGTCTCGCAGTAGGAACGGATGCATAGTCCCTAAAGGTGTGCACATTTTGAAAGGATTGACTATCGGATGCATGTGATGGTGGCGAGACTGAGGGCATTCTGGTGCTGAGCAATGCCGTACATGTATGGTGATCTAGTTTCTCATGGGTGAAGGCTTCGGGGTTCAAATCTTGAATACTTTTTCTCTGCATTCAGATGATACAAAATATTGAACGGAGTATGTGATGTGTAGGAGATGTCAGGCTTACAGCTTTTTGTATCCTTGAGGATGGAGATGGTCACCAATGTGATGAGGGCTTTGACAACGGTCGCCCACCATATGCTGGCGTGATAGTGATTTTTTCTCAAAGCGGCGGATCTCATAATCAGATACATCTTGGATCGCCATGTAATGCACAAGTGGCAGGAACGAGAGAACAAGTAGCAGCCATTCGGCTACAAAGCATTGTTTGTTTCTGGTTTGTGATCATCTGGCAACCAATTTGACCGGGAAACTAACACTGCCTGAACCTCTACGCGATATGGAAGGCCACGTCAATTGGGCTGATTCTATCTTCGCCCCGCGCCTCGTACTCCGAGGGCGACACGCTCGTGGTCGCGCCTAGCCACCTCGTTCATCAGTGGCGCGACGAGATCGAAAAGTTCACGGATGACATCGAAGTCATAGTTGGGAAGCGCGAATACGAGCGCCGAGCCACCCTGCCCCCTGAGGGTGGGCGCCATCGCGTCGTGTTAATTGACGTGGAGGCAGTCATGAAGGAGAACAGACTGTGGTACGATTGGCGACGAGTTTACTCCGACAAAGGCGGGTACCAACGACATGTTAGTCTAGCAAAGATGGAGCAATACAAGAAGGCGGCATTGTTCTGTGTGAAATCACCACGTGGACCTTGCTCCTACGAGGGATACGTTTACACTGGCCCGCTGCACCATCCTTTCAGGCCTTGGAGGAGAGTCATTTTTGACGAGATCCAAGATCTCGTGAGTGAGGGCACAGAGAGCCAGAAGAACTTGCTGCAGCTCAGTCGCACGGCGAAGAACGTCTGGCTACTTTCCGCTACTCCCTTCCCTCATGGCAATATGAGCGTTTATGCCAACCACGAGCTGCTGGGTTTCTGCCGGTTAAGGCTGGACGTTGAGGTGGACTATGAGCTCGGTCACAGCCATCCGTTTGAGATTATCAAGCGAAAACTGTATATCCGCTCGCCAAAACATGTCGCTGACGAAGCTGTTGCAGCCTCCCAAATGGTAACTCGAGACACTGTGGTCGTGGATGCGACCCAGCTCGAGCGCAGGTTTTTCGAGCTGGAGAAGGATGAGATCGTTTCACGGAATAAATTTGGGGATGACTATGCAAGCCTGCGTCAAATGATGGTTCACCCAGAGGCTTCCAAGAAGCTTAGGGAGCAGATCAACGGCAGGGACGAGGATCAGAGAGGGGGCAAGACGGCGAAGGTTGTGGCGCAGAAGAACAGAGCGGTTGGGCGCTACACGACGGTCAACAGCTTCGCGAATAAGTCTCTCACTATTGCGAAGCAGCGATTCAGGGACCTGGAGATGAATGAGATCCCGGGGGCTGATGAGGAGATCAAGTATCTCAGGAATTCGTGTAACCTGGCAAAGAAGATCAGAATTCTTAGGAAGTCCCCTGTACAGTCGAATCCCTTTGCGAGGAGCAGTGATGCAGGCTCTACTCCCTTGTGCATGGAGGCCGAGGAGGCTAAGGCCATCCATGAGTTCTATTGCCGATGCCCCACATATGGCTCATCGAATTGTGAGGCAGATGATAAGGTTCAGTTCCAGACGATGGGGATAAATAAGACCGCACCCATCTGGTTCAAGGGCTGGAAATCCACTCAGAAAGTCATCGACTACTTTTGCAATGAGGTGAAGCATGGTCGCGAGATCCCAGTTCAGGCAGATTGCTCAGTGACGAACGAGTATTTGGATGTGTACATCAACAGGAAGGAGAGCGTGATCAAAGGATGTGATACGAGAAAAAGCAACCTCATAGCGCAGAAGCTGGCGCTCGAGACGAGGATCAAGGCGCTTGAGGAAATGGTGGTGACGAGCGGGAACTTCACGAAGGGCATGTCAGAGGACGAAGAGCTCGCCGCGCGAAATGGCTCTAAGTGTGCGGGTCTTATCCGCTACCTGCAAGATGCCGAGGAGAGAAAAGAGCAGACAATCGTCTTTTCGTATTGGCATGACACCCTTTCACGCGTCAACAAGAGTCTCAAAGACAATGGTCTGAGCGTCAGTTTCTGTAATGGAAGGACCGGCAGCGCGATGTCCAACACCATTGCACAGTTTACCAGAGGTGAGACAAACATACTCCTTTTGTCGGCACAGGCCAAAGCATCCGGTGCGAACCTGCAGTGTGCAAGGAACGTTGTGCTACTTGATCCTGCAGGATCGTCGGCCGAGCACGGGGCCACGCTTGAGCAGCAGGCTGTTGGGCGTGCAGTGAGGATGGGGCAGGAGAACCCAGTCAATGTGGTGCGCTTCTGTGTGAAGGACACGATCGAGGAGGAGCTGTTTGAAGAGATCGATCTGGCTTCGGCTAAGCTGGTCACGCGGAACAATGACAACAGCTACATGTGTGAGAGCGCTCACAAGTCACTCGATGAAAAGGTGCTTGCTCCGACGAAGAGGGAGGTTGATGATGAGGTGTTTGTCGGAGAATCTGTCAGTGCCAAGGAGAGGGTGGCGCGGACCATGGCTGAAGCGAGGGCGAAGAACGAGATCATAGTTCTTGATGACTCAGATGACGAGATGGATGATGGAGACCTCAAGCCACCATCTCAAACAGCTGTAAAATCGACTCCCACCGAGACTTCGCCTTCTTTGGTGACGGTCAAGACAGAGATCACCACTGGAGGTGTTGCTACTGCAAAGCGCTCCAATGAGGAGATGGGTAATACAGAAGGCGAGGCAACCCCTGACAAGAGGCCCAGGGTTGATTCGGTCGACTCTGATGCAACTGCACCCATTCCTCCTTCTTCATCGCCAAAAACCAATATTAGGGGGCAGTGCGACATTGTTGGATGCGGTGCCAGGTTTGACTCAGATGAAATGGCCTTGGCCCACGAGCATGACTGTCAGCAGGGTGGTACTGCCAAGGAGGATGAAACAGGAAAGTCGGACATTATGAACGGAGGAGCCAGTGCCTCCAATCCTAAAGGTTCAATAGAACAAGCATGGGCTCAAGCGAAGGATGATTATTACAACAGCTTCCCAAATATAAATTTGGAAATCACTATGCATGATTTCAATTGGCTTCGCAAGGCGAAACAGTTGATGGAGCACAAGCAAGCCACGGGAGTGGCGTATGTGAAGGGCCAGAAGTGCGCGCTGGGGAGGTGGTGCCAATTACAAAGGCGCCAGAGGAGCTCCATGAGCGATCGCAGGATCAAACTCCTGAATCACATTGGTTTCCCATGGAGTGCAAAGGCCGAGAAGACGCCGAAGAAGCTGACTGCGGTGGTTCAAGACAACAATGCCAGAATTGTTTCCCCTGCTGATGAAATGATTGCTTCAACCAGTGACGCGCCCTCGTGTCCTTCTTCAAACAAAGCACCGGATGTTCAGCTGCAGGCTTTAATTTCGACAGATGCAACTCAATCAAGCCCCGCCAAGGACACCTCTTCGACAGACAATGCAGCCGCCGTCCAGACGACCACAGAAGAGGTTACATCTCCTGACATGGTTGAAGCCGATGTGGAGGATGATGGCAAGGATGGACTGAACTGCCTTCTGAGGAGGTGTGAGCTCATCCAATATTTGGGAAAATTCCAAGATTCGGGCATTTCATCTTCTCTGCAGCTGTTGGAGAAATTGCAGGACATTTCTTTCATGCAAGAACTGGTCAACGAAGTCGGCTTGACGGCGCCGGAGGCCATAAGGCTTCAAATCATAGCTTCCAACCAGTAGAAGCAAGCATTCAACTTGATGTGGATCTTACCTGTGATGAACAATCGAGAATAAGACTTCGTATTCTATGTAGAATTGGAATGGGTGTGGCTAACAAAATATTCGTTTATAATATCTCATTATTGTTCAGGTTCTAGCTCATCTGCTGTATGAATATATGATTGATACCTACATGTCTCATGTGAAATGGACCACACTGACAAACCTGACCATTATTTGAGACTATGCCCCTGTTTAATGGCACAATCGCCAAGGCTCTATCTGTCGAAGGCTTGATGAGGCTGTTTGAGGCTTAAGTCCAAATCAGAGAAGTGCTCCCGTAACATCCCTATCACCTATTTAGGGACACCTATGTCATGGTCTGGTAGGTAGGGAAGAAACAAAATCTTCCAGCCTATTTGCAGGGAGCAGCTTGGGTTGACCGGAGATCTTCATTTGTCGTCGCTTTGTTGGGTCACTACAGCAGTATGGATGAAGTGTGCCATAGGTGTACTTGATGCCCCTCGCAAACTCCGAAAGCGTAACAGAATCATCCCATGCTTTGAGCTCAAACCATGAAGATACACTCTGAGAGACATAGCTTCTCCTGTTCACTCCAACGAAACTTTGTTGGAGGCTTTGAGCCTTTCAAGTAGACGTATATGTCAGAGTCCCTTTGTTAGCCGACAGTGCCTGATCGAAAGTTGGTGCCTTCGTAGATGCCGACATTTCTATGGTTGAACACGTTTCAGCCCCATTCACTTCTGACACTGCACGCAATGCATCAACGTTCGCCAATGCGCTGCATCTTGGGAAATTGACGTCGCAGCAGCCAGATTCGATACCATATTTGCATGTCACTGTCGAAACACCTTGACTAGCAAATGATTTCTGCGCTGGTTCGTCAGTGATTGTGACAGGACCAGCATTCTCTAGCATCTCACATGATGTAGTCAATGGTGAGTTATTGCGAATAAATGGCATGGCAGCCAGATCTGATTCTGCAACTGTAGTTGTCTTTGCATGCAGATCTTCTTCTTCATCCTGGCGTATTTTCTGCGCTGATTCATCTGAAATGGATCTATCACCATCGCTGTTGGCAGACTCGATTTCATGGCAAAATTTGTCTTTACAAAGTGACTGTCTTCAACGGTGAGTGTTAGTCGAACAATTCCAGTCTCTGCATGGTACACAATTCATCATGATGCTCACGTCCGATATCAGACGAAGGTTTTGAGGTGTCTCTATCGTTGTATTCAACCTCTTTTGCTTCAATTGCTTCAATGGACAATGTTTCACGCTGGAAAGCCTTATATCAGCAGTATTTGGATCGTTCATTCAACCCCATCTGCTTCAACGGCCTCATGATGGAAACTCTTACTGCGATTGACAAAGGCCGATGATAGTTGGCAAAAGGGGCCATCACGGTTCTGGCTTACGCGGAGATCGTCTTTCAGGTAACCAGCTTCAAACCAATGCCTCATCTGATCGGGTGTGAATGGACCTTGAACTATGTCTCGTAAATCAACGTAAAACCAAGACACCAATGTTGGATTTTGCAGCGATTGTGTCTCCCGTTCAGTAGGTTGCCGAATGCACTTCCGTTTCTCTAAAAGGTGGTTCCCAATGCCAGATTGTCGCTCTTCTACTACAAGGGGGCTTGGGTTCAAACCAGTTTGAATTGAAGATGCAGCTGTTGGTGATGGCATCGGTGGTTGCACCTCACGTTGATGGGTGGTGCATCCGCTAGTTTCTGGTAAAGTGAGAGTTGATGGCAGGTATTCATCTGCTAAAGTCGCAGCATCAATGCCTTCTTCTCCAGGAAGTACCGAAAGAGCAGCTCTATTTGCAGTATCAAGGTTGTCCTGACGCGACTGCTGTTCTCCTTCCACATTATCATTTGGATTGGAATGGGTTTGACCAGAAGAGAATGCGGATTTTGGCGTTGGCATTTGTGGCATTGTTGGCGCTTGTTCAGAACTGTGCGCCCCAGCAGAACTTTGCGTCACACAACCATTCATCTCGGCGGAACTTGTGGCCGAAATTGGGAAACCATCCGATTCAGCAAGTAATGATGTTTCTGCAGAAATTGTAGATGTGGCTTCCCTGGCGATTTCGGGTACAGGCTTCAACGTGTCATCTTCTGCCATCAAACCCCCGCCGTGCACGTCATCCACACAAGTGGGCGACCGCGATAAGCTTGATTGACTCAGTTCTAGGCCGCTAGAGTCACTGCCTGCGTCATCACATGGCCTACCCTTGCAATTCCTCTCATGCTCCACTGCTGCGTCGAAGTTGTCAAACCTGGCCTGGCGGCACACGTCACAGAGCCACTGTGTCGTGAAGGAGGGTGTATCCTTACATGGCAACGAAATCTGAGTCTCATCTCCAGATTGAGAAGATTGTGGATTAGCAAAAGGTGGAGGGAAGAAGGTATCCGCATCATGCTCCGGTTCAACTGTCTCTTCAACGGTTTCATTTGAAGCATCTGCGGCCCGAGTGTTGATTTCATGCAGAGCTTCCAGTGCGGCTTCCTTTGCTGCGCCTACATTTAATTCGACCTCGTTCTCTGTCAGTCCTAATCTGTATTCTGATTCGAGACTTCTGCGTGCAACCTCATTCACTATTCCTGCATCGTCTCTAGATGCAAACGTTCCAAAGAAACGCTGCTTTCCACGGTATGCAAACTGGACAGTCTGGAACGAAATGAATGTCAACATGATGCAGTAGTGAGTTCGGTATGGTCGTGCCAGTATGTGAAATTTGGGTTCGGAACGCACACTCACCCATTTATCAGAGGATTTCCGGTACTGCACGCCCCTGAAATCGACTGGTCTCGATTTTGCCAGAGAGGGCTTCCAGGCGGCAAACTTCTCATACAATGCCTCCAGCGCGGCTACCTTGGCCGATTTCAGGTAAAGTTTTACTTCCTCTGCAGTGGGTGCAGAACCAATTAGCGACGCCAGCTGTTTACGCCCTTTTTCGTTGACCAGAGCCGCCTGCTCTTCCGTCGGAAATGTTCCCATCACAGATGTCTCGCCTCGATATGGAATTGTAACTTGCTGATACCATCGCAATACATTGTGTCACATTAGAATGCAATGATGGTTGTGGCACCAGACAAGCGAAGGAACAGCGTTGATACAATATAAACTCACCCATCTGCGTGGAGCCAGCAGCTCGACTCCAGAGGTACGGAAGTCGACGAGGAGCAGTAGCATTGCCTCCAATACGGCCCCCTTGGCAAGCTCCACGATCGAGTCGGTCTCCTGTCCATCTGCCATCGTCGAGTCCAACACCCTCTTCGCAACAGTGTTCGCCAGTGACGCATGCTCCTTGCTCCCAAAAACTCCAATGAATCGATCCTCAATCCAGACCTCCTTCAGATTTTCATAGAGTGGATGGAGAGCTGATGAGTTTGCCAATGGATGGATGTCAACAAAAGAAGAAACCCGGAGAGCATTGACTCACCCACTTCCCGGATCGAAGCTGCACGCCCGGAACACCCTCATCCTCGTCGGTTGCATTCATTACATAGCCCAACGAGGACGCCTTCCTCTTACGCGTCACCATGCGTGACTTCGGCACGTCGTCCCGCGTCGGAGGAAGTGGAGCCTTCGACCTCCTGTTCCTCCTCGACCTCCTATTATTGGCGACGCCTTCGGTCGTCGAGACGTCGGAGCCGCCGCCCGAGCTCGACGATGGACCCGACACCGCGACTGCGTCATCGTCGGGGTCGACGATGGGTGGTTTATCCGCCGCCTCATGGACCACACTTTCGTCCGACGCGTCGGCGTCGCTCATCGAGAGGCTCCCATCCTCCTCCGACCATGGAGCCATCGATGCGCCCGAAGAATTTCCTCCCGCGCATTCATCCCTGCTGTCGAGGATAGTTCGGGAAGCGATGCTTTGTTAGTCTGGAAACGAAGAGGGGTGTCGCGCTGCCAGAAATGACAAGATCCCCCGGCCCACAAGGATTCGACGCGGGTATGTTCGTCATCTGGTGAAACGTAAATCCTGCTGATGGAAGTGTTTTGTAACTGAATCTGCTCTCTGCTGGCGGTGCCCCTACGGCATCCTGTGCCGGTCTTGGTGCTTTTGTACTCCACCTATGACGCCGAGTGCAGTACAGCTGCTCGTGTCCTGGTTGGAACAGCCCGATCCAGCCATGGCCAAGCCTAAAACGATGTGCTGCTGCTTCGTTGACACGGTGGATGACACGAAAACGCGACGCGCGAGTGAAACCAGCAATGCAGGCCGTGAGTCGTCTCGTCCTCCACTTACCCGTGACCGTCCCGTCGATCGCCTTCGCCGCCCTCGCCCCGGTCGCCTTCGCGCGGCGGCGGCGGCGAAGGCGACGGGGGGCGGAAGAAATCCGGATCCCTCCGCAGCCGGTCTCCGATGTGCGACGCGGATCGGGCCGGCTCGGACACGCCGGCGCGGGCGAGGAAGGATCGCGACGCGTAGTGGACGGTCGGCATCTAGATAGCTATCTTACTACTTCTTCTTCTCCTCCTTCTTCGTTCGTGCGGCCGTCACTGCCCCCACGGGCGTCGGGGGGGATGGGACGCGTGGTTCGGGACGAGGGTGGTCGATGGCAGCGTGCGAGTGAGGAGATCATGGCCGCGGCGGCACCGGCGGGGGGGGGGGTGTCGTCGTCATGGTCGACTTCCATCCCACGCACCGTTTTATGCAACGACTTTTTCTAGTAAATGCTGAATAAAAAGGTCGCTGGCCCTCCAAAATAGGTACCTCCTATCAAATGAGTATGCTAGAAAAATATATTTCCCCTCTTTCTTTGCCGTTTCGCCCGATAGTTCGGAACGTACAGAGCGCCCGAAAAATAAATGATTATTAGCGACATATCAGCAGGTAAAAAGAGGGCACGCGTACGACCCGAAAATAATGACGCACCTATCAACATCATCCATCACTTACATATCACTTCTTCGGCGTCGCCGTCGCCGAGCATGTCCAACAGCCCGTAGCCGTCGTCCTACGCCTCCACGACCGTCATGACCGTCAAAAACCTCCTCCTGCTGGCCACCGTGTCGTCAATGCTCGCCATCGAGACGCGCGCGCTGCTGGCCATCCGTCAAACAGGTCAGATTCGGCCGCACCGTCGGGCGTTCGTCGTTCGCGACGACGCGGCTACATGCCGCGCATTCTCCAGGAGACGGCAAGACCTTGACACCACTACTTCTCACGATCGAGCGGGAGGGCTCTCGATGGTAGTAAGTCTCGTCTCTTCCGACTACGAGCCCGATGCGAGCATAAACAGTGACGAGAAAGCGCCGTCGTCGTCATTCGAGGCGCCCATCACGCCCAAAGCCCAAAAGCTGCGCGCCAAACTCCTCAAATCCGTGCGCGACGTCTCCCTCCGGTACGACATGCTCGAGCCCGGCGACCGCATCATGGTGTGCATCTCGGGCGGCAAGGACTCGGCCACCCTCCTCCACCTCCTCATGCACCTGCGCACGAAGCTCGCCAAAATCGGCACCGACTTCGAATTGGTGGCCGTGCACCTCAACCAGATGCAGCCGGGATACGACAACAAAATACTGGTGGAGTGGCTCGACTCCCTGGACGTTCCATACAGGATAGTTTCCGAGGACACCTACTCGATAGTCAAGGAAAAGACCCCCGAGGGCAAGGCGTACTGCAGCCTCTGCTCGCGATTGCGCCGCGGCATCCTGTACACCATCGCGCACGAGGAGGGGTGCAACAAGATCGCGCTGGGACATCACGGCGACGACGCCATCGAGACGATGCTGCTCAACATGGTGCACGGCGGGACGATGAGGGGGATGCCGGCGAGGTATCACTCGGCGACGCGGGACGTGCACGTGCTGAGGCCGCTGATATCGTGCCTGGAGGGGGACGTCGCCGACTTCGCGAGGGAGATGGAGTTCCCGATACTGCCGTGCAATTTGTGCGGAAGCCAGGAGGACCTCCATCGCGGGAAGGCGAAGCTGCTTTGCGACGCCCTGGTGAGTTTATCTAGGTAGCCATTGCATGATGGCTGGGTTGGAAGGATCGTGTGTGTTTGTTCTTTGTCGTTGCACTGTTATTGTGTATGGCCGCTCCTAGCCACTCCATGTTATTCTCCCAGTTTCTAAAACATTCTGCTTGGATTGCTAACACAAAAATATTCTCCGATGCAGGAATCCATGAACCCCAACGCTCGTAAGAACATGATTACGGCCATGGGAAACGTGAGGCCGAGCCACCTGCTAGACGAGGACCTGAGGGTCGCGTGCGGCCTGGACGGCGTCACGGGTGGCGTGGTCGACGAGGACAGGGCAGCGCTGATCGGGGAGACAAGGGTGGAAGCGAACGGGTCGCCCGATGGAGAGGATGGAGGGATAGGTGACGTCGAGGGAAAGGTTGATAGCGGGAGTGGGGTGGTGATTCAACATCGGCCGTCGACGTTCATCGAGAGTTTACTGTAGGTAGAGATTCAATCCGCTCAGTATCTCGGTACTATTTCTCCAGGAATCCATATTGTCATGTTGGTGTGTGAGAGCTCACGTGGCATCTGACAGGTTGGGTGCTGCTAGTGATACATTGGAGGACCTCTTGTTGAGTAACTTGGTGCACCAAATTGCCTGCATTGTTTTGTGTCTTGAGACATTTAATACATTATGGGCTTTAGAAGAGAGGAGGCCAGAGCCCAGTAGAACGTGCGCATGGTGGTATCTTTTCTTGTGATGGTTCAAACAAAATATTTACTACTCATTGATGCTATGAGGAGCACAGTAGCCAATGATCTCCGGACAAAACAAAAACATTCGCGCACTGCTGCTTCCATGAGGTTGGAACCTTCGAGGTTGGAAGCCACCCAGAGAACTCCCTGCAAAGTTTGGCTGCTCCAGCTCACATGATAAGCATACAGAAATCCAGAGTGTGATCTATTCAAGCGCGGAATGTTGACATCCTTCATGGAATGGACCAGCTCGCATGTACACAACACAACCAAGGACGGGGCTTCCTCTATGGACGTCAGCAACACCCCACGATATGGCTGTTCCAGTCAGTCCACACACACGGCCACATGCCCTCAGACCCCCACGACGTCGCCACCCCCCTCCGAACCTGGGAGCGGTGGCATGGAGTGCGTATAGTATTGCTGATGCACATGGGGATATTGGTACGCCTGCTGCTGCTGGACAGGAGCCTGGGGTTGCTGCCCGCCAACCGCCGCAAAGAGAACCTGCTGGTCACTGAGTTGGGTGGGCACCGGAGCAGGCGGGGGAGGAGCCTGGGACTGCTCCTGCTCCAGGACGAAGTGCTCCACAGCAGCAGCTACCGCTGCAGCGGCGGGGTCTGCCAAGGGCTCATGGGTGGAAGACTTTGCCTTCTTGGCCTTTTTCCTGCTCTTTTTGTCGCCCGAGCTGGATGCCCTGTCCCTCTTCTCCTTCCGGTCTTTCTTCTTGTCCTTCTTTTTGTCTTTCTTCCTGTCCCCCTTTTCCTTCTTGCCCTTCTTTTCGCCTTCCTTGGGCCGGATGCCTTCCTCCTCATACATCCTTGTGAGCACCCTCCGCATACTGCTTTCTGCGGGGCGGATGCCGAACTCGGCTGCAGCCAATTCGCAGCAGCGCGTGACGCTGATGGCGGGAGCAACCTCGCCAATGGCCACTTTGTCCCCGTTCCTCTTGCGGTAGATTTCAGCGGCGTGTCTCGTGGCCTCGGCCCTCCTGTCAGACTTGGCGTCCTTCGCCTTCTTCTCCTCCTTCTCCTCGTCCGTCATGAGCTTGGCGATTATGCGGCGGACGGAGGACTCAGCCGGCCGCGGGTAGCCAGTCTCGGCTGCCGCCTGGTCACAGCACTGGGGTAGCCCAGGCTCGCCTCCTGAGCGCTTGATCTGAAGGTATAGCTCGGCCGCGCGCTCAGTGGCCTTGGCGCGCAAGAGGTCCGGTGCCCCTCCCTTCTTGGCTACATGTAAAAAAAGCAGAAGGATAGTAGGATGATTGTCATCATATGGGCCACACAGAGAAGGGTTTTGTGAAAGGTAGAAGAATCAGAAACCATATTCAAGCATGAAAAACAAGACTATCATGGTACAGTGTAGAAAATTGTAAATAGACTCACGCTTGTCATCCTTCTCCGTCTTGGCCATGGCTGTCCTGTAGCTTTTAATCAGTAGTGCTATTCACTAGAGCCCCACTTTGGCAAAGTGAAGAGGCTGATGTCGATGTGGGAAGTTGCAGGAAGTTGTTGCAGAAGAGGTGAATCGAATGATAAAATTGATACGGAAGGCCCTCCCCATGGTGCGATGTGGCAACAACAAAAAAACATATCCCCCCCCCATGGGCTGGCAAAGGATATCATTGATTCGGTGTGTTCATCCCAGAACAGAAAATTGCGTTCTCGAGAGACAGGAAACGGTCCCCTGCATGCAACACTCGAGACTGCGAGTCGGGACAGCGAGATCCAGAATCTCGGCACCGCAAATATTGCAAGCGAAAAAATAATATTGACGCCATTGATGTCGCCCGGCGGCCCGGGGCGCGAATCGCAGGCATTCAGATCGAGTTCGTCCCGACGCCCGGCCACACGCGAATAATGCTCCTCGGTGGTGACGCGACCAACAGAGGCGGCCGGGCGGAAGAGCTCCTAGGAACGAAGAAAAATAATGAAAATAATATTACAGGCCCTGACGCGCGGTTATTGAACCTGGATGACACCCCTGGGGAGAGAGCGAGGCCCCAGCCGGCCGCCCGGTCCGTCTCCCGCCGCCCAGGCGTCTTTTATTTCGCGGACCGACGCGAGTGAGTGTCGCCGCCGGATCGCGGATCACAGGACCCACGACGCGTGGTGGTGGTGGGATGCCCAAAAAAATAATGGCAGGGGCGACATCATGATGTCGTCGCTTGCTCGCCGGTCAGGGGGGGGCTAGAGGCGCTCCGCGGGCTCTGGCTGATGGCAACTGCAGGGGAGGCCGCCCGGCCGGCGCAGCTAGCTGGCATGCAGGATCTGTGCCCCGTGCTTGCCCCGTGTGCCGCCGCAAGCACGACGCCGCCGTATGCCGCCATCAACAACGGACAATAATCGCGCATCATGCCCCCATGCATCGAGCAGCCGGCCAAGCCCCGCCACCACCGCTCGCCACTCGCCACTCGCCATTCGCCATCCTACGAACCGACCGCGCGCAGATCGCTCGCTCACCTTGCTTCGGAATCGTTGTCGCTTGCGGGTTGCGGGTGGATGCCTTTGGCCGCTGTTGCTTTTGGTTTGTGGTGTCTGGCTGGTTGGTTGCTGGTTGCGCCGCGTGGTTGAGCCGCCGTGGGCTGGTTGCAGGCCGGCCGTGTGTTGATTGCGGCCGGAGGCTATGTAGCTAGAGGTAGTGATAAGAATCTTCTTTTACCAACCTTGCGGAACGTGGATTTTAGGCCGAA
>JALLBE010000729.1:0-13996 GCA_036939795.1 Thalassiosira mediterranea
ACAGCTACAGCTACAGCTACAGCTACAGCTACAGCTACAGCTACAGCTACAGCTATAGCTACTGGGTCACGTGGGTGATAGTGTACCAATGTGATGAAGATGATATAGACCCGAGGCTCAAGTTCAATATATATAATGTTCATAGTCTGCATCTCGTTGAAAGCAAAGTGACAAAGGCAAAGGCAAAGGGTGAGAGTGGTGAGATATGATCAAGTCGGTCAAGTTCTACTTGTGGACAAACCTACAACAAATGACTTGAGATTGAGATGACGTTGACGTTGACCTCACAAAGAGGATCATCATCATGCATTCCATTTCATTCACAGGGTATGAGTGCGGAGACAGGTATCAATCAAGTTTACACACCAATACTCATACTAATAGGAATAACAATATTAATATCAATACCAATATCAATGATGGTTTTGATTTGAGAATCATCTTCAGTTTCAGAATTAGTAGTTTGTTTGCATCAGATGCAATGTCAATGATGTGCAGCTTTTAGTGGTCCTCAAAAGACAATGATTGCATTCAGAGGACGATCAAAGACTCACTCCAGGTTAAAAAATGAAACAATTCAGGCGACCCGCATGTTTAACCACAAAAATCAATGCAAATTGACGCCGTCCCGGGGAATCGGAGGCTGTAGCGTCCACACCACACCGTAACAACCGCACTCCATGGCATCCGTGGTAGCCCTGGGGTGTGGCTTCCATTGGAGGGCCTCGCCTCGGGGGGGCGTTGACGTCAATCTATGGCCATCGAAATGTTGATGACCTCCTACCTAATGGTAACATATAAAAACACTAAAATAACAGTACTAAATGATATCCACGGCCTACCCCTTGATCTTGATTATTTACACCAGGTAATTCTTGATGCTATCGGCGCCTCGGATCATCGCTGGAGGTGGAGAGGGGGCCACCGTGGAGCTGATAAGCCTTGACGAGCTAGGGGCGGAGGCGGCCGTCATGGTTGTCCTCAATTGCGTTGTTGTTGTGCGTTGTGTGCGAGATCAAAAACTTTTAACAGGATTCCAGGTAATGGCTCATATATGAGCCAAAAAGTACTAGCTTCGTAGTAACTACTGTAAAGCTAGGCGATTTTTTGGACTTAGTAGGCATATGATACAGCGTTGGAACCGTCTACCCCTCCTCTTTCGTCTCGTGCCACACGCGCCCACGAAGCTCGGGGCTGCAGCGTTAACGGCGTCGTCGAAGTCGAGGCCTGTTTGTGTTTAATTTTTGGCCGCAACTAGCACAGTCCACATAATGGGCTGGTGGGGCGCCCCACGAAAAAGGGGCTTCGGGGGGGGCCCTCCGGGAGCCCAGACCTTGATATTGGCTTGATATTGTCTTGATTTTGGCTTGATTTTGCTTCATTTTGGCTTCATTTTGGCTTGATTTCGCCCCCACCAAATCCTGATGGGGGATAACGTTGGGAATGCCCACCAAAAAGTCACAATTAACAGGATTCCTGTTAATACTGCTATTCCTAAGTATGTTATGGCCATCAAGCATCAAGATCTGAGCGTCCATCATTTTTACTTACCGACTCACCTAGCAGGATAGCTGTCAAGTGAGAAATCTGTCAACCTCTAGTGTCTAGAGAACATATTACTGTTGATTGAAAAACAAATAATCAAATCACCCCATGTAAGCCAGCGATAGTGAACAAGCAAGCTTTGTGCCACAGCCATAATATGATAGCTGCATTCCTTGCCAGAATCTCCACATGAATGTGACCATAAATGACTAGGTAGGCTGACATTAGCTATAGCAACCAGTGTCTAATGACTAACCATACTTTGTCTATCTGGCTATACTAGCAGCATATGTATCATATTTTGGTTCTGTAAAATATCACCATGGCCATGGCCATGGCCATGGCCATTTGGCATCATCTCTATCCACTGTTTCAGAGCTGCTGCAGGAGGAATGATTATGCCGTTTGTAACTGTGTCATGTCAGAGTTGCTACAAAAGATGTATCATGCTGCAATTAAGACCTATCTAGAGTATGATGCTTGCACATTCTTTTTTTCTTTATCACAGTGTTTTGTTTCTTTTTTATTTGGTTATTTGTACTGAGGGAATTGGCACTTCTCTTGGCAATGAAACGCGGATGTTGTTGATTGTTGTCGCTGGTTGATTCCACTTTTATCAGCTTGTGATATATTTCACACACAGCCACATGGTCAGCTATGGCTAAGTGCTGCTGAATGAGATTACGAGTGCATTTACTGCCAAAGTGCGAACCTGACTGTTACGTTTACGAAACCCATGGAACATTTAGGCCTCGACCTTCTCCTTGACAGCCTCCTTCGTGGGTGCCTTGGCGAACATGGTCGTGTAAGGATCGTACTCCTGCCCCTCCACGGCGATCTTGTCGTAATGCTCCTGCAGCGTCATGGTACCGAACTTCTCCTCCGGGTCTGTCGTGAGCATGTCCTCCACGGCATAGTACTTTCCAATGCGTCCCAGCTCCGCGGCGTTCTCGAACTTCTCCGAGTTGAACGTGTCGGCGACCCACTGGAGCGAGTCAATGATGGTATCGAACAGCCAAAGGGGCGCGTAGAAGAAGTTGGGCTCCTTTCCAACGGCCTTGTAAAGCATCTCTCCCTGCTTCTTCATCGTGAGAGGCTCATCGGGTCCACCGAGGTTGATGATTTTGTTCTCCCGCGACTTATCAGTGATCGAGTCAATGAGGTACGTGGCCAAATCCGCCTCGCTGATGGGGTTGCACCTAGTAACCTCACCATCTCCGAACATGACGAAAGGCGCTCCCTGCTGGATGACTTCCAGTTGTCCACTCACGGATTTGAAGAAGGCAGTGGGACGCACGATACTGTACGTCATGTCGGTCTGCGACGTGAGGGCATCCTCGAACTTCAGCTTCGCCTGCTGGAACTGGAGCCAGGGATTCTTCACGCAGAATGCGGAGAGGAGGACGAAGTGACGGGCGTCGACGGCGCGGCCGGACTCGAGACAGTTGAGTGTGGCCTGGTAGTCGATCGCGTAGGCGTCCTTCTTGATTCCCGAGCGCGACGCGAGGCAGGAGACCACGGCCTCGATGCCGTTTCCCTGGGAGGAAATATCCTTCAGCGTCTCCGTCAATTTGTCGGGGTCGCAGACGTCGCACTCCACGACCTCGGCGCCCTCGAAGAAGGTTCCGTACAACATCTTTCCCTCCTCGCTCTCGACCTTCTTCCTGTCGCGCACGAGCGCAATGGTCTTGTATCCCTGTCGGACCGACTCGCGCACCGTCGACTTGCCGATGTAACCGGTGGCACCCGCGATGACGGCGACTTTGTCGCCCTTGCCATCGGATTTGCTATCGCCGGAATCGGACGCGAAGAACATGCCGCGGGCGGTGGAAGCGCGGCCGGTGACCGACGGGGCGAACGCCCATGATGCGGACGGCGACAAGGCCAGAGCGATGGCGACGAATGCCCTCAGCATGATAACAGGGACGGCGGAAGGAGGCAGCGACCTATGTATCTCTGGAAAAATGAGGGGATGAGGGTGATGAGTGGATGCTGCTTTGGATTTTGGATTCCTCAACTTGATCCATGTATTCATGACGTAGGAATAAATATGAATGGATAGGGTATCCGTCGCTGTGGTGCCTCCCGAACGCGAGGCCCCTATCGGGCCGTAAATAGCCCCCTTTTATGGCCCATAAAGTCCCGTACGTCCCCGCAAAGTCCCCGTGCCAACTTCTCGCATTCTGACCAATTCCGAGAACAAAAGAAAGTAAAAATAGTGGGGATCCCATCAGGGATCACATGCTCCTGCTTTTGAATGATGTGAAAAACATATTTCATGTTGATAAACACATCCCTGATATTTATTCCCTTAGCATATGTCAGCACCATTGTCGGCAATGGCGTCGGCATTTTTCTATCGGCGGCGGTAATGCCTGCTGGTACGGATTACATTTCGTACACTGCAAAATCAAGCAGCTTTGCGTCGACGGCAATGACACCAATAGACGGCATCATTGGTCGACGGGCCTCGTTGACTTTCATCATCTTCACAGCATCGAACTACAGATAGCGAGCCATGGCGTCGATGGACGTTCTCGCGTTTTCGTCCTGCCGGCACGGGAGGCCGGGTCTCCACCAGACCGTAGGCCCTGCCGCCGTAGCTTCAGCAGATCGCGCCCGAGCCATGACTGTACCGAGTCCGGCAATAGTGCCGCTTCCTAGCGCGTTGAACAGCCTCATTGACGGCCACCTACACGACGATGCATCCAATCATACGCGAGGAGCTGCAGCAAGTAAACCTCTTCACTATCGTCCTTCTGAGAGTCGAGCCCAAAACTTGACCTCGGAAAGGAAGAAAGGCAGGAAGTCTGCTCTCTCTAGTTTCCTCTCGGTGCTCTGCGCAGCTACGGTCCTCATGAGCACCCCCAATTTCGATGGCGTCGAATTCTATGGAGATCCATCATTAGTCAGCAGCAAAGCATTTGCATTGGAGTCGACGAAGAAGGATGACCAATCCGAATCTTCATTTTCCCTTCCTTCGTCGGCATTGACGGACCAGTTGTTCAAATCGATGGCTGACCGTCAAAGCAAGAAGGATACTGCGCCTACGCAAAGGAACAACCTAAGATATTGGGATGCCATGAACGGGAGTCCCGAGGATGTCTCATTTGCAAACGAAAAACTCATTGACCACGCCGTCTCGACCATATCCACGATGTACTATGACACGTCTGGTGGGTTCAACTTTGATGCACAGAATTTCTACGCGAAATGGAAGAAATTTCGCTATTCGGCGCTCCATCCACACGAAGGTGATGCTGTCACCAGGGGAAAGAAGAGCGAAGATTCCGATGAGTTCAGTGTATTGGCTCTGAATGGATTCTCTAGTCGGGAAAACGCCGTGAAATCTCTGAAGTCGATCGTTTTGTCATTGCACGATCCATACAGCAAATATCTGACTAGGGAGGAACTGAGAATGGAGCTCCAGGGTGGGAGTGATGGATTCCTTGGGCTGGGGGCATTGGTTGAAGCACCTGCTGCCTCCTCCTCTCCACCTACAACTGTGGCTTTAGGCATGGATAAAGACATGAATCTGCGATCCTCTTCAACGAAAGAGTTTGACAGAGTGTCGAACAGACCCTGGTACGGTGGCCAAGGAGGTTTATCAATGGAAAGTTTGTCCAATCAACAATTCACAGTTCCAATGTCAGGAGGATCTGGTGATCATCGTGGTGCGAAGAGTAATGGCAAATCGAAATCAAACTTCCTCTCGGTCTCCCAGGCGGCAAGCTTGCCTGTCGTAACGGCCATAATTCCAGACTCTCCTGCCGAAAGGGCGGGTCTAGTCGTTGGAGACCGGATCGCATCGGTGGGAGACTATCAATTCACTGGATTGAGCAGGGCGGCTGTGGATAAGGCCCTGAAACAAAAATTCCACGCAGAGAACTATTTTGGGCGCGCAGACCTGACAGTTGCCAAGCAAGTCACAGCTAGCATCAGACTTGATAAGAGTGATGTGCGATACGATATGGATGGCAACATAGTGACGGATAAGTATGTTTTTGAAGGAGGCTGGTACCAACCGATCAATAACAGACGGGAAATGCCCGGTGATATCACAAATGAACAATTGGTTGGGTATAAACTGTCCCACATGAAGTCTGTTCCTACAACATTGACTGCAAAGCTGGATAGACCTGCTGCCACTGTTGTCGCCCCTGAACAAACGTATAGGCTGAACAAGTATCCTGCAGTAGTGGGTGGTGATGCAACTGTCCACTATGAGCTTCTCACTCCCGGCGATAGTATCTTTCGACAAATGACTTCAGGAGGAAATGGCCCTGTGGGATACATTCGGCTCACTCGATTTTCCAGATCGTCCACAACGGGTTATATCAACGCGATCAAGAGCTTGGACGAGGCAGGAGCACAGTCATACATCATTGATCTCAGAAACAACTATGGTGGAGTCATTCAGGAGGCGATGCTAACCGCATCCACTCTCATTCGAGATCCACATGCAGTGTTGTGTTGGACTTTGAATAGCCGGGGTGGTTTTAAGCCTCAGGAGAATGTGGAGTATGTTGTTGACAAATATTATCCTGGATACCTTTTGTCATCAGAATCGAGCACAGTATCACGTGATCAAGTGCGCAGGGAACACCCAGAATACCTCGAGGACGGTGGGTATTCTGCAGCGACATCATACGCAAGCTTGAGAGAGCTCAGGTTGACCAGGGGGATCAAACCAGTACATGTTGCACCGGGCCCCAATGGTGTAGTGTTGGAAAGGCCAACAACTTTCGTTGAAGCGAAGAAAGAAGTTGACCTTGATAGGATGGCTGACATGTTGGCTCGAAACTCACAGAAAAAGGTGGTTATACTCATCAACGAAGGCACGGCATCGGCAGCAGAAGTATTTGCCAGTGCCCTCCACGACAATGGTCGAGTTGTTGCTCTTGTAGGCACGAAGACTTTTGGAAAAGGTTTGATTCAACACACGTTCCCAATGCCAGACGGAGGGGGGCTGCGTTTGACTGTCGCGGAATATCTGACTCCTAGCTTGCAGGTAAGGGCTATTTATGTACTGCAGGCGTAACAATGATCTTCTCGATAGCATGGCAACTTATCTTCGTCCTTTGTTTGTTTTCGAGAACAGCATGTGACCAAGGTTGGCGGAGCGAAGTTTGATTCGGGTGTGAAGCCAGACATTCGATGTGAAAGTAAGCAGGGCATCCCACAGAATATCGGTGCAGATTTGTGTGTTGGTGTTGCATTGGACGTATTGGATAACGCGATCTAGCGTGCGAGACAATACCGACGGCTGAATCCTTTGATGTCACGTTATGTATGGGTACCTACAGCTCGGATTGGAAATGTATGGAACGCGATGTGCAGTTGACTGCCATTGTCATGAAAAAGTACGAGTAATGTGAATTATTTACTAGGTAGGAATGTTTGGACAGTCAGACCATCTTTGCCATAATCTGCAGTGCTCCTTCCATGGTCACTGCCATATCCTTCCATGGCCACTGCCATGGTCTTACTCAGACCCAATCGCCAACATATGTATGTTCGATACCAAGGAGAGAAACGTAGCATTATCGAGAACAGATCAGCAAAAGGAGGTCTAAATGAGCGCAGGCAATCGACAGACAGGAAGAGATACCTCGTTGTATGGTAGGCTCTATGCTCTAGAGACGTGGGCTAGAGAAGTCAAGTTGCTTGTGGAGCTGGATGGAGTGGGAGAGAAGATATTATGGCGACGATAGTACTGATTCCCAAATGATGTGTACACAATTCGCCAAATCGCGTCATAAAGAGCAACTACGCCCCGGCGCCCCAGCCATTCAATATTCATCGAGGTCAATTCTTGCCCCTCGCCTCCCCTCTCCCCTGCCTCGCCCACGCGCTGCATGCTGCCGCCGTGACGCTTTGTGGTACGTTCGTTACGATCCTAGCTCCCACTTTTCTTTGCAATCGACAAGCACCGAGGGAGAGCGCGCGAGAGTGAAGTCGGGCCGAGGAGGAAGAGCGACGACGGAGACATCTGAACCATGAAGATTTTCGGCAAACGGAAGAGCAAGTCAACGGGTGGCGATGCCGCCAAGGAGAGTGCTTGCGCAATAACCCCGGTCAAGGAGGCCGAGCATGTCCCGTCGTATTTCGCCAACGCCGAACCTAGCGGCTGCGCCTCCTCAAAGAAGAAGAAGGCTCGTAGTGATGCCGCAGCTGGTAAGCCCAATGGCGACGACATCCAAGAGTTGCTTGCGATGGACCCTGAGAAGTTGAATGCGAAACAACGGAGGTTGGTCCGACGACACAAGGCGAGGGAGGGGGGCGAATCAGCCCCAGCTGAGGGCGAGGAAACATCAGGGGATGCATCCACGGCCGTCGTAACGGAGCCTGCAGACGACGAAGGAAAAGAGAAGAACGCTGGGGGTGAAGTTGAGGATACCAAAAGTGATTCCGTGGGCGAGGGGTCAAAACCAAAAGAGGAGAGTGCAACCCCATTGGATGAGAATATTGAAGAAATACTGAAGAAGCTGGAGGGTCTGAACTCGAAAGACCGCAGAAAATATCTTAGGCAGCTAAAGTCTTCGAGTGGGGGAGCAATCGATGAGAGCGTGATCGCTGCTGCGCAGGAACGGGCTCGTGAGGTGGCAGAGAGGAACGAAAAAGAAGCTGCGAATGCTGTCAAGGCCACAGACTCTACGCCAGGCAAGAGAAAGAGGACCGATGAAAATGCAACTGGTGACAAAGCCACCGCGTCCAAGGATAATGGCGAAGGGCAAACGAAACCCAAAAAGAGGCGCAGGAAGAAGGGTCCACCCGTCAACCTTGAGGATCTACCCCCAGAAGAGAGAAAACGCCGGGAGGAGCAGCGCCGGATGCAAGTGGAAGCTGCAGAGAGAAGGGCGGCGGGGCTGGTCGATCCGAACCGCCATCCTCTGAATTCAGAGAGACGACGTGCCAACAGGAGGAAGCCCAGCAAGGCTACCCTGATGAAGATGGAGAAGAAGGAAAGGATGGCGGAGCGGGGCAAATTCAACGCGGTTGGTTATCAGATGAGGAAGGGCGGGGGCAACAGTGAGGGCTGAGGGCCATTTCTGCCGTTGGCGAAGGCATCGCATTAGGTGCACACATCATTGACGGGCTCTCAAGAAAGCTGATAGGGCAACAGAACAGAATGGAGATATTTCCCACGGGGACCATCATAGGGACCATTTTTATGAATCTCCTGATGGGTATAATCAAACTCTCCAGACTGAATTGGATCTACTCAACTTTGTATCTTCTAGTACTCTATCAGGATAGAAAATACTGTACCAAGATTACTAATGTTGAAGTCAAGCCTGTGGATTTGTAGCCTCACAGTACACATCACTCAATGTTTGAGCAGATGAGCTAAGCGCTCCAATGCAGTATCCATATCTTCTGGTGACGCAGTGGAATATGCTGCACGGACATACTGGGATGCCCGAGGGTTTGGCAAGAAAACACTGCCAGGAACAAGCAGGACTTTGCTCTCAACAGCTTTCATTTCAATCAACTCTTGCGTGTCATCAATACCCAACAGCTTCATCCAAACGAACATACCTGCACTTGGTGTATTCCATTCTACAAGGCCTGTGAGATGCCTCGAGGCACTATCAAGGAACTGGTCACGCTGCGTCCGATAGAAAGTGCACACCTCCTTCAAATGATTTTCCCATCCGTCTCTCCCCCACTGCTGCAACAGGCCGAGCACCATGGCCTGTGGGATACCCGCTGGATGTAAGTTTGATGCCTGAGTGTGAAGGTTGATGCGGTCAATCAGTGGCTTTGGTCCAGTGACGAACCCAATTCTCATGCCCGATGACAGAACCTTTGAGAACGAATCAAATCGTATCACCCTGGCATCTGTATCCAGTTCAAGAAAGCTTGGATGTTGTGACCGATCGCCCCCGTCAAGACGCAAATAGTAATATGGATCATCTTCCAATATCAAGAGATTGTACCTAGATGCGATATCGTAAATGACCTTCTTTCTTTGGAGGGATAAACTGGCACCAGTTGGATTGCTACCAGTAGGGATAGTGTACAGTACTTTTGGGCGCGGACAGCCCTCCTGCATAGAGTCCCATCCTTTCAACGTTGACTCAAGTTTGTCTGGTACTAACCCTCCATCATCGCACTCTAACTCAATCAAGCGAGATCCCTTGGGCTGCAGGTATGCTAATGATCCTGAATATGTGGGCGATTCTACCAAGAGTGCATCATTCGAATCAAGGAGCATGTCAAACACCTTTGACAGCCCATCCTGGCTTCCTTGTGTGATTGTCAATGCCCTCTCAACTCCCGCACATTTGGGCAGCATGTTATGCTCTTCCAACTGTAGATTCCAAAGAAATGCATTCAACGCTGGCAAGCCAGGCGTAGGTGAGTATTGCAAGGCCTCCTGTAGATCTCTTCCTGACAAGGATAGTTCAATGCCACCATTGCACTGTATGGTTAATTTCTCAAAAGGAAATGTTGCCGTGTTTGGCATCCCACCTCCCAACGATATCATCCCGGGCAAGTTTACTAGTGGCTGAAGGGATCGAATAGCCGATGGCTTTCGTGCTTTGCTTGTGGTCGAGAGGAAGGCATCGTAATCTGGAGCTGATGTGATATTCACTCGCTCTTCATTATTATGTTGCAAGGCGTCAGCACTATGACCTCGTACACTGCATCCAAGTCTCCCGTCAATGTTAATTCCATCACTGACTCGGCGAATGGCCAACAGCGACGCCGCGGCATACCGGCGATGATGATGGCCAAATGATCGAAGCGTTGTCGAAGGCAACATGGTGGTATATTTTTGTCCGACATCAAAATGCCACCATGATGCAGCCGTCGTCGACCAGGGCCTACAAGGGAACACCGTCTTATCTCCTCATCGGCAGCAATCGCGTCGCCGTTCGGCTCGTCGCGGAATTCTTCTTCCTGATTTTGTGAGATTACGCGGGCGGGAGGTATTGTATGATGCGGGTTCGGATAGGTTCGGATATTGGGGCGGGTTCGGATGTCGGACGTCGAGTGTCATTCTGTTACTTTTCTTGTTACCTCTTGTTACACAGGCTTGTGAGATGAAGATATGTTACACGCAGTGCACATCTACATGGTGCGGTGGCTGTTCTCTCAACAAGAACTTGTAGAAAGGAAGAAGGTGTGCATGGTAGGAAGAAGTCTGCAGCCAAGCCATTTTATTCATGCAAAATGCACTCAGGTGCCACACAGAAATGGAGGTTTGTCATCTACTCAGGAAAGTTCGGCAACCACATATTACATACCTGCCAACTGAGAAACATCATCTGTCTTTGGGAAGTGAGTTACTGAGTGCCAGTGTGAATCCTGCATAATACATCTCATGACACATGCACCAGAGGCTACATACCCACGCACTTTTCAGCCAAGAAGCGGTGACAGTCTCTCTATGCTAGAGGCCTTGTTTGTTCATAAAATATTAACTTATCATCTCTATCTGTGGCGCCCAAGGTCTCTTAGTGTGTCCATGGCATTGCCTCTCAGACCGAATCACATAAAATATGAAGGTTGGATCCACAAAACAAGCTCAGATCTCCAACACATAAAAATACGCCCAATCATAATGACAGCAGGCTTCTCTGTTCATTCAAAAACATCAATAGACAACCTCTTCTCATCACGCGCTCTCACCCTCGCCTCCCTCTCTGCCCTGCCCCTGCTTGCTGCTCTCTGCGTCTCCTTTCCATTGAAGTGATTGGCGGCCGCACTCGCAAGGGGAGGGCTGCTGCGCACCTCTTCATTAGGGGACTGCCTTCTCTCATCCTCATCCCTTGTCTGGCTGTAGTAGAAGTCTGCAGGGCTCAGAGCAGGATTTTCCATTGCACGCTCCATCTCCAGCTCCATCCGGCGCTTTGCTGCAAGTTCCTTGATATTGATTGAAGCTTGATCACTCCTTGTCTTGCAGTTGAAGTGATCATTGGCAGTTCTCGCAGGCCTGGTAGCCTTGCTGTTGAAGTGATCGTTAGCGGTGCGCGCGGGTCTACTTGCAGTACTGATAAAGTGACTGCTCGCCTTGCTGTTGAAGTGATCATTGGTAGTGCGTGCAGATTTGCTTGCCTTGTTGTTGAAGTGATCGCTGGCAGTCCGTCCAGCCCTGTTGTTGAAATGATCACTGGCGGTTCTACCTGGATTGCTTGCCGCTCTCTCTGCACTTATCCTCTCGATCTCTGCATCAAGCAGCATCTGCTTCTCCGCAGCCAACTTCCTCTGGCGCTCTGCCTCAAGCTTCTTCTGGCGCTCTGCAGCTAGCTTCTTCTGGTGTTCTGCAGCAAGCTTCTTCTGTTCCTCTGTGACACCACTTGACTTCTGCTTGGTCACTGATGCCCAATCAACAGATGGTTGCTCATTCGGGTTCTTCTGGCGCACCCTCTCCCGAGCTTCCTGGGCCTTCTTGACCTTCTCGCTCACCTTGTCCACCTTCGCACTAGGTGCCTTGCTGTTGAAGTAACTGGTTGCTCTGCTCGATTGGCTGTTTTGCAACTCCCTTTGCTTAGATTGCCTCCCCTTGTTGAAGTGGTCGCTTGCAGACTGTGACCCCCTAGCACGCTCAGCGGCCAGCTCACTCTTGCGTCTGGCCACGATTTCCTTGTTGGAAGGCGACCTTTGCGACGTGTACGACCCCCAATCCACAGAAGGGCGCTCGCTAGGGTTACGCAACTTATCACGCGCTCTCTCACGCGCCTCCCGGATTGCCCTTTCCTTGTCCTCCTTCATCTGGATCTCCCTCGCCTTGAAATGTTGGGAAGCAGCGCTCATAGGGGGAGGGTTTTTTCGCAACTCTTCACTCATAGCCCTCTTCATCTCCTTTTCCTGCCTCGCCTGTTTGGTGAATTTATCGATGGCAACAGGAGGAGGCTCGGTCACAGCTCGCTCCAATGCCATCCTCTTCTGGTTCTTGGCCTCAATATCTTTGGCAGTGAAGAATTCAACGGCTGCTGGTCGGGGGCCATTGACAAGCTCGTCCAGTTGCACTGCTCTAAGCGCCTTCTTCTCGAGTGCGAGTTCGTCAAAGTGCTTTGACGCGTCCGTCATATTCTCCAAGGCCAATTCACGTCTCTCGAAACGCTTACGAGCATCTTTCGCCGCGGCCTTACGGGTGAAGTACTCCACGGCATTAGGCGTATCCGGACTAAGGGGAAACGCGGCCGAGGCCTCGGCGGCGACCTGATCCGCCTTTGATGTGGAATTAGACATTGGATTTGTCGACTCACTCGTCACTGAGTGAGCCTTTCCAGTGTTGCCCCCTGAGACGAACGTACGGCGCACGACAGCCGTTCTGGCTGGAACGTTGGACGTTGATTGCAGAACCTCGACCCATTGATCCTGACTATTCGGTGCAAAATTCTCTCCATGGAGGCACTCGATGACGTCTCCCACCTCGAGAGGCGAGAAGACGTTCGATTTGCCGAAAACCACGCATCGCCCATCCTCGGGGTCCTCGCGTATACGGACCTCAAGTTTGCCCGGGGGAAGGGTCAGCACAAGCACCGCCGAATAGGATACGGGGCCGGAGGATGCACTGACATCGATCGACGGCTTGGACGACAGCGACGGCAGCGACGGCGCCACCGAGGCCGGGCGGGGAGAACTCACTTCAGCCATCATGGCCGTGTTATGAATGGTGAGGTTACCTCTAGAGAGAGGGGTGCGCTCGGCCGGGGGTGTCTGCGCAGTCGGTGAGTGTCCGTGAGATCAGGTGAGATCCGTGATGCTCAATGATATCGCCGGACGGAAGTTAGATTCGTGAGCGGAGTGAAATTAGTTGTCGGATGGAGATAATAAAGGGACATCTCGGGGATTTACGTGTACCCAGTGTAGGAATTCCGTATATGTTTTCGCTAACGCATAAGAGAAACTTGAAAGGGGGAATCACATGATCGCCTGACAAGGGGAAGCAAGAAATGGCGTTGGGCAGATGATTTGAAAGCAAGGCTAATATCTTGGGCAAAAGTGGCAGTGCACCATTGGAATACAAGAGCTTTTGGTGCCAGAGCTGGACATCCCATATTGGTTGTGCTCGAGTTTAAAAACTCGCGGTAGTGCGGGCGAACAGCCTGCTCATCCGCAGCAGCAGGGACCTCCAGCATCCCCGCCGCGCTGCCATCGCTGACAGGGCCGAGTAGGAGAGGGAGACCTGGCGCCAAGACCACTGATCAGACTCACACGCAGGGGCGCCAGGGACGGGGTCGTACTGGGCGGCATAGCTGGAACGCAAGTGGGTCGTCCAGTAGTACATACATTAACTTAGGACTAATTATTTATTGAAAAATGGATGTCCTTGCCAACCCAACGAAGGCACAGAGACAAGCCTAGGTATGTTCAACCAAACCAGGTGCATATGCATGTGACTTCGCCCATTGGCACTGTCACTGTCACACCGGTACCAGCACCAGCACCAGCACCAGCACCAGCACCAGCGCCAGCAAGATCGGAAGAGCAC
>JALLBE010000730.1:0-13974 GCA_036939795.1 Thalassiosira mediterranea
AGCTCGGGTAAAATGCATCGCCAACACGCCTGCACCACAGCGACAATTAGATTAGATGCCAGGTGCATAGGTACGATACCCCCTTTGTTTTGTCTCACCAGGTCTCACTCTATTATGTACTTGAGTATACAGCTAATATTATTATTTTTAAGACCATATGTATGTAGGATATCTTATCGGAAGTATATTTTGAAGTCTAGCTATGTCACATGGGAATACATAATAAAAAGATACTTCTTGGAAAAAGAAGGGTAAATTCATAAAATGTAGCTAAAATAGAGGTCAAATCTAAATGGTGTCTCATATTAAAAATGAAGGAAATACTATGTTATCATAGACAAGAAATTAATGTCGCATGCAGCCTATCTTCGATGTCAACTGTACTGTTCGCAAGTGACGAGCTCCTGAACATTTTTCAGCAACTGCTATTGTATCGATTCCTATCGTACATGAAAGTCCAAGTGCAATCTATCAGCTGATTCTACTTCTCCGGAAGCTTTGAGAAGCAGCATCAGGCCGTGAATCTTTTTTCGCGACGCGCAGCTTTGCCGGCTGGATAAAAATAATGTGATGGCAGTGCACTCAGGCAGTGCAGCGCACATGCAGAGACTAGACATCCGCCACCTTCCGCCACCATGACAACGAGAAGAAAATAGGTCAACCAAGTTCCTCTTGGGTCAACTGCCCGCGGCTGGGATGACCCCACTGACAGGGGATCAACATGCGCATCATCACAGCTGTGCGATCACAGTCACCCTTGCCTCGCTCCACCAGCACTCAAGACCTACCCGCCGATAATGCGAATGCGAGCGAGAGAAAAGAGAAGCCACGGTGAGTGGACAGCTCCTCGCCTCATTTTCGGTGGGAGTATGGTATCGTAATCCCATGTCTCATCTTCGCTCCGGCCGCCGGAAGCTCGATCTTCATAATATGACACCCTACGTCAACGACGACACCGCAAATGCGATATGTTCATGATCCTTTGGAGCCAATCATCAACCCTCCGCATCTTTATCGACCACATTGGCACGCGACGACGTGGGTGGGGGTGAACCTGGTGAACCTCAATCAGTTTGCTCATAATCTTTCACCGAACCCATTTGATAAGTGCTCAACTAGAGAGCCTTACAACAGCTGCACCCATTGGTCTCGTCTTTCACACACACTACATTTCCAACATGGTTGCGGTCCCAGGAGGCGAGGTGAGCGCTCTGCATGTTTTGCATCGGAAATGCATCGGAAATGCATCGTTCCTTCATTGCCAATGCAATTGGCCACATCTCATGTCGCCGCTCACGCCCCGCCGCCTCTCGCCGTCGCATACAGTCCGAACACAAGAAGTATGAGACGTACTACGTCAACGTCGATCCCGACCAGGACGACAAGGGAACGGAGATCAAGCTCCTCTCCTTCAAGCGTCCCCACATGCGCGCCTTCCACTGCTCCTGGATGGGCTTCTTCACCGCCTTCTTCATCTGGTTCGCCATCGCGCCCCTCCTCCCGGAGATCAAGATCACCCTGGGATTGACGAAGCAGGAGATTTGGACGAGCAACATCTGCAGCGTGGCGGGGACCATCTTCATGCGTTTCATCAACGGGCCGATGTGCGACAAGTACGGGGCCAGGCTTTTGATGGGCGTGTTGCTCATGGCGGCGAGCATTCCGTGCGCGTGCACCGGTCTCGTCAACAGCGCCGGTGAGAACGCGATTGATTTTGTCGATGTGGGATGTTTCATGGCAAGATGTGTTTGACACTCTGACTTCACGACCTGCTGTGTCCCGTTTCGACACCTCCTTTTGCAGCGACCCTTTCCATCCTCCGCTTCTTCATTGGGCTCGGCGGTTCGACCTTCGTCTGCTGCCAGTTCTGGACCTCCCGGATGTTTACCAAGGAAGTGGCGGGTACCGCCAATGCCCTCGTGGGGGGATGGGGTAACCTTGGAGGCGGCGTCACCCAGATCGTCATGGGCACGGCGCTGTTCCCCCTGTTCAAGCTCGGGATGAGCGCCGAGAAGGCCTGGAGGACGGTCTGCCTCGTGCCGGCCTGTGTTGGTTTCTGCCTCGGGTTCTTGATCATGAGGATCAGTGACGATGCCCCGAAGGGTGAGTTGTAGTGCTATCGTTTTTGTGTGTATTCTCAGAATTTAGAGCTCCAATGCACGATTGTACTGATTTGGATTCACTGATCATAATGCTCATGTACACAATGCTTGATTGCATCTGCTTGCATACACGAAATGAATATGTTGTCTTTCAGGTAACTATGCTGAGATGAAGAAGAATGGGACCATGCCTGAGATTTCTGCCGCCGCCTCCTTCCGATCTGGCGCCATGAACGTCAACACCTGGATCCTCTTTCTCCAGTACGCTTGCTGCTTTGGTGTCGAGCTCACCATGAACAACGCTGCCGCATCGTACTTCAAGTCCAAGTTCGAGCTCACCACCGAGTCCGCTGCCGCCATCGCCTCCATCTTCGGATGGATGAATCTCTTCGCTCGCGGCGTGGGCGGATTCGTTTCCGACAAGGCGAACTCCAGAATGGGAATGCGCGGCCGCCTCATTTGGCAGGGATGCCTCCTTATCGTCGAGGGCGTCATGGTGTTCATCTTTGCTAACTCTGACTCCCTCGCGGGTGCCATTGCCATCATGGTCGTCTTCTCCACCATCGTGCAGGCTGCTGAAGGCTCCACGTATGGAATTGTGCCCTACGTCAACCCCCCTGTCACGGGATCCATTGCTGGAGTTGTGGGAGCTGGTGGTAACTGTGGCGCTGTGGGCTTCGGTCTTGGCTTCCGTCAGCTCGAGAGTTTGCAGGCGTTCTACCTCATGGCCGGGTGCATTGTTGGATCCGGAGTGCTTACCGCTCTCATCTGCATCAAGGGACATGCTGGTCTCTTCACTGGCAGTGACAGTGAGGAGGCCATCGCTGCATACAAGAAGACTGGCGCTCCAGCCGCACAGACCCTAGAGGTCCCTGAGCCGGATGCCGAGGCTGCTGCAGAGGCGGATGCTGAGGATGCTGTCGAGAACAAGGCCTAGGCTTCTTGCCCTCCAGTATGGCCAGCCTTTTGTTACAGCTTGACTGGACGAGAGACACGGAAGCCCTGTTTTAGAGTGGTTGTATGTGGGGGCACGCCGCTCTCTCGTTCTGCTGGCCTTGAATTTTGGAATTGGTCCCTGATGCTCCCAAGTTGAGATCCGTCCTTTTTGTCAGATGCCATCCCGAGCCATTGCATCTCTTTTCATTCTGTTTTTTCTGTTTCAGCATCCCATACCAACAATAGAGTCAAGAAATTTTGTCTACGTGACACGCCATGCTTATGTGCATGGATGGTTGCTTAATCTGGGGAAGATATGAATGGAAATCTGACCCAGGTTGTCGGCGACTTGTTTTGCAAGTGAAAGGTTCCCATTAGTTACTGCTAAAAGTGTACTAATAGTTTTGTATCTGTTACAATACCAATTTGCATGTCGTGGATGTAAATGTTCTCAATTTGTGGCACATGGTCAGGGCCAAGTTATCTCTTTCTAGGCAGTGCATAGGTACACTGAAGGGTCTCACTTCTGACGCAGGAGATTGCAGGTTCAGCTTCCCTCGTCCTGTTGGAGCAGCGGGAGGATCTGCCAAACATAGCCGTTGGGTATGAGCCAGCAACGTTGGGATGAGCTGTAATGCAGTTATCTATTGCTAGTGGAGAGCAAGAGTTGAAATGATGTGATGCCAAGCAAGTCAATTTCTATCACTCTATCTTGTGAATTCAACATTCCTTTCTAGAAAAGCAAACACAACTACAAGAAATGGACAATGCCTACATCAGACTATGATATACATGCCATGGAAGAAAGAACCAGACCTAAATGGATGATTTTGAATAATGAAATATTCGTCCTCACTTTTGTTTCGTTGTCTATTCTTCAATGCTGCTGCAAATTCTTGTCTGTCCTGGTCCTGGTCTTTGGCTTGGGTTGAAAATATGATGACACCCTCTATCTATAATGTACTGGGGGAGGTGAGACCTCTGGAGCATAACAGCTCAACAAAATGTTTCAGATACAGTCAGGGCACAGTACAGTCATTCCGCTGAGTTTTTGACACTGCGGAGTTTTTGACACACTCCGGACCGGACACTGCTTTTGGCGGGAACCAAATTTGGTCATCAATTCGCTCAAAACGAGACCATAACAACTTCATTCAAATCGATGTTTGAAATCATTTTCAAACGAGTTCACCTTCATGGGAAGCCAATTAGTCAAAATATGTAATAAAAATGGCTCTGATGCATCTCTACGCCATTGTAATGCTGTGATTGGGCCGTGATTGGGTCATATCTGTGAAAAAACGGTGAAATGCTGAGGTTTTGACAACCCGGAGTTTTTGACATATCATGGCCGATGCACTGCATGTCAAAAGGCGTACTTGCAACACACATGACTTTGCAATTGCAACACTAGTTGGACAGTGCACCATTTCCGTAGATCAGTATGTGTTTCTGTGTACTTATGTATGTATGAAGGAATTTCAGAACAAGATTGGAACACCACCAGTACTTGTTACACTTTCTGGTCAGGGCAGAAAATGTTGTAGGTACTGTGCTGGCACTGTATTTATGGAAGTTACAGACTTAGGTAGTGGAATATTAGAGCAATATCACCATAACCATAACCATAACCATATTGTATGCATTGGTCATGTGTTTTAGCGCTTGTTTTGGTTTTGTCAGTATACTCTACATTTTTGGCAGTTGTTCCAGTAATTTACCTCTAATTTTAGATTTAGAAATACCAACATATGTGGTTGAGTGTCTGAATAGACTTTCGTTGTATCCACTCAATGCCACTTTTTCTGCAGTGGATAATACTTGGCTTACAATCTAATTGCGAAGACTTGACTTACAATCTAATCGTGAAGGTGAAGGAGAAGTTTTCCGCATTTGCGCTTGCGTCTTGTCGACGTGAGCGTGAGATGTCACATTGCTTCGATCATCTTGCTTGATAGAACATTATTTCAATGGTGTAGGTAGACTGGTACATTATGTTGGCAGCAGCCAGTATCTAGTGAGTATTGCAGGGTATTGTAGATACCATAAAGCGAAATACAACCCTATGGCAGATAATTGACTTCTAGCTTGCTGTCGGGTGGAAACTGTGAGCCTTTTAAACCCTCTTACAAAAGTGGAACAGTTGCAAACAAGTTTGAAGTGTGGCCCGAGGGAGTTGCCTTGGCGAAGCACAAAAAAGTAATACTTATCATTCTATCTAGCTCGTGTTATTATTAGAATCTTTTGAATAAACGAGGTCAAGATAGAAATAAAGTTCATTTGTCATCGTCATTCGTCACTCTTCACTCTCTCGCGCCTCTATCTCGCGCCTCGCTACTCGCGCGCCTCGCGCCTCTCGAGCTCACACCTCACACTCCACTTCCGACGAACATCATGACGACGCCCTATCGCATCCACCGGGGCCGCCGTCGGACCGGGTCTGCCGCCTCGGCGGCACGGGCCACCCTCCCGCGGCTCGCCCTGCTGCTCTGCGCGTCGTCGCCGGCGACGTCCGCCTTCCGCGCGCCGGCGGCTTCCCCGTCGAGGTGCGCGACGACAACGGCGGCGGCGAGGACGACCCGCGCCGCGCGGGGGGCCGTGACGCTCGCCCTCTCGTCGGGCGACGACACGTCGGACGCCTCGAAGGAGGTCGGGTCACTATTCAAGGCGTCGGAGGAGACGGAGTCCACGTCCGCATCGTCATTCGGGGAATCCGTCCCATACGTCCCGCCAACTACGCAAAGCTCCGAGCCGCAATTCTTCGCCCTCGACGGCGACAGTGCCAGCGGCGGCAGCAGCGATGCCGCCGTCGCCATCCTGGAGAAATCTCGCCTGCGAAACGCGGTCGTCGCGATCGCGTCGTTCGCCGTGGCGATATTCAACTACGGGTGGCAATTTTCGCACCCGGTCACGGCCGTGGAGATATTGGCGAGCATGCAGAGCCAGAGCGCGCCGTTGACTGCCATCGGCAACAACGGAAAGCCCACCGTGATCGACTTTTGGTGAGTGGGTAGCAAAATTCTGCGAGATCTTGGGTGAATTAATCTCTTTGACGAGCGCGTGAAGTTTTGGATAGCATAGCATGTAGGTTGGCCATTGGCTGTGGGTTCATGGGTTCGTGTTCCACTGGGCACTATGCAACATCCGCAGGTCAAAAGTTCATACAATACTCCTCAGTCCTCAACATGATGGCCTGACGCTTTCATCTCGTTGAATGATCGCGGAACCTTTGAGCTAACGTAGAGAGGCATCCAGTTCGATGAAGCTCGCGAAGGCTGGAAACGACACATGGTGCACAAGATGTGCACTCGGAGAGTGATCAGTCCATCATAGAACTTGGCATGCTGGGTTTTGGTGCCCAAGCAAAATCATGAATCTAATCTGTTGAGCTCTCCCACTTTGTTCGATCAGGGCGCCGTGGTGCTCCAACTGCAAGGTAGCCGCACCCACTCTCCAGGCCGTGGAAAAGGAGTACGCCGATCGCGTGAACTTCGTCATGGTGAACGCCGACGACGGCAAAAACTGGCCCCTGATACAATACCTGGGAGTTGACGCCATACCCCACCTCGCCCTCCTGAGCGGGGAGGGGGACGTGGAGACCGCCCTCATCGGTCCGGCTCCGCGGAGCGTGCTGAGGGCGGACATCGACGCGCTGCTGAACAAGAGGGATGGGTGCGATGTGGAGGTGGAGGAGGCGAGGAAGGTCTGTCACGACGACTTGCCGTACAAGATGTACGATGCTTTTGGAAAGAGGCCGGATGGGAGTCGGCGGATCAACTTCGTGGAGAAGCAATGATGGCGGCGCCCAGCAATTGGGGGTATTCACTGAGCCTGATGTTTATGGGGAGTGATCTGGAATGATGGAAGCCGCAATTGACATCTATTTGATGTGTTGTGTCCAAGGTTTCAATGCAATTGGATGTCCTGGTAGGTAGATCATACACTGGTTTCATCTCATGATGCATATCACAGATTGTTTTGTTAGTGCAGACGGCATTTTCGCTATGTAATATCATCTACTCTAGGTTGCTGTCTAGCAAGAAATATGAAAAAGCCCAGCCCATTAAAAATATACGCACCTACCAGCTGAAGTCCCCGCTACTTTCTTTCTGCATCCGCTGCTTTGGTTTAGGTCTGCCTTCACGACCTATCCAATTTGGACTGCTTGCAGTGATCAATTTTTTTCAGTATTGCGTGTGTAACGTAACTGGGCAATAGATGTGAGTACCATATCGTGATTTCTGCTGCCATTGACCTCTCAATTCAACCAGTCATCAAGTCATCACAAAGGAAAAGTGAAACTATCATCTTCTCGCGATCATGTGTTGCTGACATTTAGGCCGCCACGATGTCATGGTTTTATGGAGCAATACTCAGCTCTCTTGTATCTGACTCATCTAACTCGAACAGGGACAATTGCAGGTGGTGTATAACTTTGACCACTAAAATTCATCAGCTGCATCCGGGATGTGTGCGTCAAACATTCTGTTCTGCCCTGTTGGCGCGATTGCTGAAATTGAACGCAACTGGGCTGTGTGTTGCATTGAGACAAACAAGGTGCCACTTCAGAGCATGGCCAAAATACAAGCTCAACGAACACCCACAACCATACGTAATTCATCAAACGAGCGGCGATGTTGTTTTCACAGTGTACGTCTTAAGTGAAATGACCCAGTCATTCCATCTGGTGCTTCTTAGATTGTGGTTTTTGTGACTTCGGCTCGGCAGCATTTTTCTCGACCTTAGCATCTACAACGCACGCTTGCACCAAATCCGAGCCAAACTTTTCTTTTATCGTCTCCTCCACCTGTTTCGCCACAGCATGGGCGCCCCATATCCTGAAGCAGGCAACAGATCGCTTGAAATAAATGCGAGACTTGGTGCGATGGCCCCTCTCCAGGAAGAAAGTTCCTGCGAGCTTGCTTGCCAGGGCTTCCTCGTTGATGAACTTGTGTTCGCTGGCGGAACTGACTGAGGCCTCATAACTCAAGGCGGCACTGTCGTAATCCCCACTGGCATTGTGCCACTCAGCTTCCAGCAGGAGAAGTTTGTTCTCGAAGTTCCAGGTGGAATATGACGACCACTCTCTCATTCTCGACATCGCATCCTTTGCCTGCAATAAAAACTTTTCTTCCCCTGTGTGTCGGATTCAGAAGATATGCGATGAGAGGGCAATTGAGCGTAGACAAAATAATCACGTCAAAGATGCAAACAAAAAATAACTTACCAGTTTGGCGTGCGAAGTGGAGGGATGTAATTCCAAGAGTTGTAAGTCCTCCATAGAAGATGACATAGATGGGTGGGTAGATTTTGCTCATGCCCTGAGTCGATGACAACAAAGAGACACATCTTAAATAAGACATTCATTTTGTGACCAAAAATGTTAGCGATATTCACTCACACGAATATGTTCCCAACAGAGATCCGCATATTTCACTGCTCTTGGCATGTCCCCAAAATAAACTGCCTTGAATAGCTCATATGTCACTAGCTGGAAAAAGATGCCGAATTGTTTCTGTTCAAGGCTCTTCTTCAAAATCTCATCGTTGCTCTCAGGCCCGATTTGATTCAGAAGGGATGGGACTTTCTCGTCTCCTTCCGCTGTACATTTTACTCCACCCAGCTCCCGCAGGGTGTTGTACAGGGGCGTCATGCACAATTGAATATCTGTCAGTGTCTCCTGGTTACTGACGTTGCCGCCAAATTGAGTCACATGCAGACGGGCTAGAGCCTGGACCTCTCCAAGAAGTGTGTGAATATTTTTCCCAGAATGGAAGCATCTTGCAACGTAGCACGTCGTATTGACGCAGGCAAACTCGATGTTGCCCATGACAAAGGATGAGTGTATACCCTGGGCAAGGGGCTGAATGGTAGATTGGAGAGGTTCTTAAGAGTGAAGGAAAAAATGCACAAAAAAACGAATGTGAGTACAGTGACGCAGTAATGGATAGTAGCCAATTTATCCACTGCTCACCCTTCCACATCAAGATGTAGCCGTAAATGAGTCCATGAGTTGTTGATATCAGTGCATCTTTGCCAAGCATTTCTGCGAGAGACAGTGTCGTCCGCGCCCAAGAAGTACCCTCGTCAACATTATTCAACACAGTTACAAGCGCACTAGCAAAAGCTGCTGCGGCAAATGGGGTAGTTTCGCAGTGGCCATGTTCCATGGACATCTTAATCATCTGGCAGGAGATGTAGACACCCAAAAGGGACCTTTGCCGATGATAGTATAATATGAGGGAGGACATGATCTTCATCGCTCTCAACTTGTTACGATTGGTTAAGCGCCGCTGTGACAGAAACAGCTTCTTTTTCCCTGGGGCAGCAAATTCGTCTTGAAGCTTGACCATCTCGCTCCACACTCTCTTGTCGTCAATGATTGCCAGGTCTAGTGGTTCCCCAAGCTTCTTTAGGGCGTCAACGCTTTCTTCAATGGCCCTGGTCAGGTCTGTCAACGCAAGCAGTTTTATCCACACACAGTGCGCCTTGAATTTGTCAGAGAAATCTTTTGCGTGATCGAATACAGCCTGTATGCTGTCCATCAGCTGACTCCCATTACCCTGAGGGCTTGGAAAGATTGACTCTATTGACAAGTTGTAAAGAGAGAGACTCAGGTCGTACTGGGTTTCCCAATGATTGAAGTTCAAGAGAGAAAGCCCATTTTCGGAGTGCTTAGCAGCGCAAGCAAAATCAGGCACGGCCATTGACTTTGACCCTGCCCTTGAACACAGTTCTGCATACAATGCCCTCTCTTCAGGGGAAGATATGCCGTCGCTTCCCATGCGATCAATCAAATCAACAATGACAAAAAGCACTGAGTCCAGCTCCATCTTGGCGGTTGCGTTCTTGATCAGTGTACGAGTGAGTTTCTGCAGGAGTACTGTTAACACATCAGTGCCGATGGAGTCCAGAACTGCTTTCTGAATCAAATCATGTGAAAATCTCACAATCTGGGCCGCCCGGTCAATGAGGCCTCCACCCAAGGCCACATCTATTGCTGCAGTTAGATCCACGCTGTCGTCGCCATCCCAGTCAGCCACAAAGCTCAAGACGTGCCGATCGACATGAGACCCAAAGCAGCTTAGCACTTGCATTCCAAGAAGAGTGTCCCGGGGCAGTCTTTGCAGCTTCGACGCAAATAGCTCTGCGACACTGGTTGTAATGGGACATATGTCAATGGAGTCCGCGTCCCACTCCCACCCCCTCGAAAAGGTGTGCACGAGCAAGTTTTCCGTGACCAGGGATTGTATGAACTCAGTTATGTGCAACGGCTGTCCATCTGTCTTCGGAATCACGGCCTGGGAAAGCGACCTCACCCTACGCACAGGCATGCACAGCGTCTCGGAAAGCATGACGTTCAGCGTTTCGCTTGCAAAGCCCGAGAGCGAGATGTCGGTCAAGTTGATCGACTTGTCGGATCGGAACTTGGTCAGTACCTTCGTCAAATGGTGATCGTCGCCGACCTCATTGATGCGATAAGCTCCCACGAACATGACCTTGATATCATCTTGCTGATCACTGGGCATACGTTGCCCGTGGTTGTCGTTGGCATCCGATAGGTGCAAAAGGTCCAGGCGGGCTCCCTTGGCGAGCGCCAAGAGCATCTCCAACGAGAGTGGATCCGCCCACTGCAAATCGTCCACGAAGAACAGGACCGGGTTGAGTTTGGTCGATACTGCCTGAAGCAACTGACCGAAGAGGTTGTGCATCATGGATTCGCTGGGTTTGCAGTAGTGCCCACCTCCTTCGACGAACGAATCTGCTTGCAGCAGGTGACGCAGGGAGGGTACGTGCTTGACCAGTATGCTTCGACCTTCGGGGTTTGTGATCATTTTGAGGCGGGTGCGCACGCCGTTGGATTCCGAGCAGTTACACTCGCAGTCGGTGGAGTGGGACGACAAATCTTCCAAGCCCATGACGCCGTGATGAGGACAACTGACGAGCGATTCCAGATACTCGTTGAAGGCAGAGGCTAGTACTGATAAGGGCTCATGGTGAGCCAAGCTGTCAAGGTCCGAGATTGAGAACAAGAAGTTGTTAGATGACGATAGCAGTAGAAAGCAAGAGAGTGGATATACCGAATAAACAAATAACAAATGATCACATGAATTTCTGTTAGGAACAAGCACAAACACACACTCACCGGTCAAACTTGCACCTCAGGAAGCGCCATCCCCTCCTCTCCAGACACTTGCCGGCATACTGCACCAGCCGGCTCTTCCCCCCTCCCCCCATACCCGTGACCATTATAACCTCCTTCGTGTTCACGCAAATCTCCGACAGACCTATGAACAACGGATCGTTGCACCGATGGGGCGAGACGCGATGCGCCGCTTCCATGAATACCTTCATGGAGTCGTCCCTACCGTACAGCCTGTCCTCCCCGAACCGCAGCTTCCACCTGTCGGGAGATGAAGCGTGCAGGAAGGCATCCGGATCGTGCATCATCTGCCGAAGATCCGAAAGCACGTCCGCGAAGGAAGAGAACGCGTGCTCGGATCGTCCCAACATGCCATCGTCTCCGTCGTCCAATAGGTCGGACACGAATCGACACATCGGGAAGGGCACGCCGGCGTCGAGCATGGCGGAGATGATGCCGCTCCGATCGTCCGCCTCGGAGGTGGATGTACGGCGGTTCTTGCGCAGCATGTCGATGATCTCCTCGTCCTCCTTGGCGTCCGCGTCGGCCTCCTCGTCGGCATCGTCGATGTTCATCGCACGAGCGAGGTCGTTCTTTGCGGTCCGGAACGCGTCCATCCCCGGGCCGTCTCCCACCATTACCATCTCGTAGGCCAGGCGTCCCAGGGCATCCATGGCACGATACTTTTTCCTGGTTGCATCATTTCCTCTGACAGTATTATCGCAAAAGATGGAATCCCCGCCGTTGCGAAAGCCAGCCGTGACCTGCTCCTCGCCCATGAATTCCGTCATGGAAAATACCACGTTTTTGGATGTTACGAGGATGGGATGGACGGTGAGCATTTCGCCTCCCGCGGCAGCAGCTGCGGAGCCGTTGGAGCCGTTGTCGTCGTCCTTCAGTCCCACGATGGTCTCCACCAGGGAGTGGAGTATCCTGGCGCACCTTTCGAGGTACATACGAAACTCCTTGCCCTCCAATCGTTGTCGATTTTTATGGTGGGATGCGATCCAATCCGATAGGACCATACCGTCCTCGACGCCGTCCGAGCCTCCTCCGCTGTATCCCCAGCGGGAAACGAGATGCCGTCCATTCCCGACCGCCCGAGGGCGATGATCGTTGCTACCGCTGTCGATTGTGCCGCTCGGCCCTCCCGTGCCTCCCGGTGATACATGGTCACAAAATGTGTTGAGATAAGATGGTGAGAAATGAGTTTATGAAAAATATGCACCCCTACTCAGCAATGTTTGCTTTGTTTCACTGATGAGTTGCATGTCTCTGCAAACATGGGGCAGTAGGTAGTAACATTTGGGCCTCCAAACCGTGACGTGACGCCACGATACGATCAGCTAGCAAATATCAACCGAGATGGGATTTCAATGTTGAAATGTGCCAGCCGGATCAAGCCCAGCCAGCGCACACACGTATTGACCAAAGAAAACTCTCATCTCGCAAAGCTTCGCCGGCATTCATAAATCACATCTGCTCACGACCAGGAATCCTGCCCCTTCCACGGCCCATCTACGCCCAGGAGCCGCTGACAGTGGCCGGGGGAATCCTAGGGCCGGAGACGGCCTACACATTGCAAATACAGACTAGTTATGCCACAAGCAAAGGCCACGGTCATTTGTTCAGGTTCTAGCCCTGGTTGGAACCGATGCCACATGAACACGGCCTCTCGCGATCATGCATCCTTGTCCGAGATAAAATCGCCAACACCCGAGGAAACTCCGATGGTCGGAAGAAGAACCGGGGAAACCCCATCACCCCTGGGCCCTGAGCATCTATTTTTCGAGCAGACTGTAGGGAAAAAATAATGGCACGGACGGAAAAAGAAGAAGAAATGCAGGTGGCCTCCCTTCGCTCTCCCTCTCTCTCTCTCAAGAATTCAAAATACATAATAATCTAATCATCAATATCTCACCTGAGTGGCAAGCACGTGCTCGACCTCGCTCGTGATCGTGATCGTGATCGATATAATCGGGGTCGACGACGGAGATTCGCCTCAGCAGCTGCGAGGGCGCAGCGCCGCTGGACGCACTGCCGCCCACGACGGCCGGGCCCGACGATGACGTTTGCGGGGCGGTCTGCGTGACGCGAGCGAACAACGACTTGTTGTCTTCGTTGCCCGCAACGTTGCCCGCAACGATCGAGGAGTCGCCGTCGTCGTCGTAGTCGTCCTCCTCGAGGCTGGCGATGAGGGAGCCCCATCGCGCCTGATGACCCTTCATCGCGGCAGCGTCGGTACACCTGTTCTAGCGATGGGTGTAGGCGCAGCGGAGCGTCGGCGGGAGGTGATCTGCGCTGCGGGTAGTAGGCGCCGGCGGAGAAGGATGGACGCGCGCGGGCATACTACAATAGGTACCATGCACCTCGCTCCATGCTATGCACCTCTAGAGCACCTATGGTACCAATGGTACCGACTACAATACCGACCCTCAACCCTCATTCTCATGTCTTTTTCTCATGGGCATGTATGTATGTGGCAAAAGAGGCAAAAGGCGATAGGTGATGCGAACCCTTTCTATAGGACCCACTTTTAATATGTGCAACTTAACCGGGATAGAGCGAGAATTACAGCTTTTGCATAGATAGCGTTCGTTCAAAAGGTTGAATGAGAAGCGCGGCGCCTACAGTGTGTGCGAATCCCGTGCGAACTTCGATTGCTTCGATGCACCGTCGAGATACAGTACTAATAAGCAGGGTGCTCGAAATTTCTGGTATCAATTTTACAGATTCCTCATGTAGAAAAATCGTGTTACAAACTCCGGTTTCGGTAGGTATCGTAGGTACGAT
>JALLBE010000731.1:0-13989 GCA_036939795.1 Thalassiosira mediterranea
TGAGGAACCAAGTGCATGAGTACCCTCTCACCCCCTTCATTGTTGGCGTTGGTGTCCATGGCAACAATGATGAGCTTTGGATGTATGTTTTTTGTCTTTTCTTTTCTTCTCCTTCGCAATGGAAGAGTTATCAGTTCTCATCACACCAATTGTCCTGATAATGCATACCAGTACCAGACATTTCTTTTTGCTTCAATAGTTATCTTGAGGGACTACATTCCACTTCTGAAGCCTTCAAGTATGACCAGGGGTTCATGATAACGGTAACCCTTATTGCAGGCAAAGGTTTCATAACGTTTTGATCCTTATTGTCCATACTGGTGGGATAATAGGACATAAAACTTACCAGGCCAATGTCACTCATGATTGATTCCCTGTTTTTTCTGATGACTTTGACCAGAACACCTTAGGCTTCTCCTTATCAGGGTCAGGTGTCGGCTATCTTACCCCAAGACACAAGCGAGCATTCATGGGATGCATTCTGAGCTCACATGTGAGCCTCTTTTGATTTTTGATTTGCCATGTATGTGCATGATGGATAATCATACCCATATGCAATGGCAATGGTGTCATGGCCTTTTCTGTAATCTCTTGTGCACTTTGTGGTTGTGGGGGGTGCATTGGTGTATATTCTGTGTATTACTCAGTACATGACAATCAAACATGTTCAGCAATGGATATTCACTCTCTCCTGCTTCTCTCATATGGTCATAACCATAACAGAGTGTAGCATAGTAGAGGTAGAGATAGATAGATATAGCTAGAGAGATAGAGTGATAGAGATAGAGAGATAGAGATAGATAGAGAGATAGAGAGAGAGGGAACGATCCCCCTAAAACATCAATTCACCCTCTCTCCTTCCGCTCTAACTCTAAAATTCAATTTTTCCCATTCGCGGAGGTTGAACTGCTGCGTATGAATTTATCGTTTGAGAGTGGGCCTCAATGTACTAGCTATGTCTATTGTGCCTATTGTCATCGTCAATAGTACGAATAGTAGTGTGACAGTGTGAAGTCTATTGGTATTGGACTATGTGACAACATATCAGTATCAGAATAGACTCCAACTGGTTATGGCAGAGCCACACACACATCATGGTTATGGGTATGAGGTTCTTTTTAGGTTTAGGCACACATGGATACCACTACCACTGGAGGCACCCCTCCATCTACCTCTATTTTGATCGTGCCCATTAAAAAATTCAAAATACTATGACATCATACTACTGCTATTCTATTATGTGCACACCCCGTAGCCATAGTCTGCAGCTGCGGTCACGGCCAGCCTTGCAGTGTCTCTGGTTGTTGGCAGCAGCAGGCGTGGCATAACTGTGTTGTGAGGGGAGGAGAGACAGCGCTGCTACAGCGATTGCTGGATTTTTATCCCCCCATGGATACATATCCTGTGTGAGTGTGTGAGTCAGAGCAAGTACCTCTAGGTACCTATATGTATGTACGCACAAGGCTTGCTCGCCGCGCGCGGCGCCCACGTACCTCTACCTACCATAATAAACACGAATAAAGAAGATTACGACACATCGTAGTGCGAAGAGTTTTTTCGTTGACCTTATGAATATATCGTCACCAATGCATCAAAATCTCACCGTTCGGAGTATCTAATCCACGTCGATCAATGTGTATTGTACGACGTAGGTAAATACTCGCTCTTCGCTCCTAGTCCTTCGCAGTTGATCGTGTAATAATTATGGCACAGTAGCTAATAATTTACTAATTGCATGCAGTATCGAGTACCGCGCGGCTAGATTTCATGCAGGGCAGTATTATTTTTCATACATAGAGGTATATGATACCTACCTATGTGTATTTTTTATTTTGTCTATCCTTGCTTTTCTTGCTTGCTTGTGTGCGTCCGGCACAATCAAACAAGCACAAACATCACGGTCACATCACCTTGGTCACATCAGCATCTATCTCCCTGTATGCAGGTCGCTTTGATCAGGATACCACATTCCTTTCCCGGCCGGCAGGCGAGAGCGAGGTTGTTGACACTACATACTTGGTTGATCCCGGGAGAAGATAAAAAATCCACAAGCGTGTCGCCCGTCTCTCGCGGTCGATCGGCCTCTCTCCCTCCTCAGAGCCGCTGTCTCCGGCATAAAGGTAAGCCCGGCCAGGGTCGGTTCTCGAGGCGAGGGTGCATGTATGTTGTCCATGGGCGGTGTCGAAGGACGTTGAAATGGGGGCCGGTGCAGGCAGATGAGCGACGGGCAGGGCCGAGTTATTTCCGAGCGCAAATGACGATGGGAAATTTGGGCGATTAGTGACTCGCATCGTGTTGATACTCCCAGAATTTTATGACCGTCATTCTTCCTAGCAGCTACAACGTGATGTTGACTGCGAATTTGATGTCGCATAGCCCAGTTGAAAACTTGTTGCATGCAGCTGTCGTAGGAAGAGTCGAGGAAGTATCGTGAGGCGAGTCCATCATACAGGCTGATATTATGGACGTGTTCTTGTGCAGCATATTTTTCAATGAAAAGCTGTCGTCGTCAGTGGCTGTCAGTAAGATGGCACAAATATTATTGAAACGAAAGATTGAATGTGAAGTTTGGTGGTTATCACTACTTGCCGTGTGGCTATTGATATCGAAATCATGTAGGTGGCAATTCATTATTCATGCGAACGGTAGTTTTTTGGTCAAGGGCACGAATGGTATTTTCTTTACAGGCCAGTTTGGTTCAGAGTCGTCTTTTTCTTTGTTTTGAATGTGGTCACAAACCGAGATCATTGCGCTTCATTTGTTGGATCGGTTCTCTGATATGATTGTTGCATTCCTATTCTTCAATGATCATGAAGAAAATTAGGCGTGAAGAGTGTGAATGCCGGAAATGCGCTCGCAGCAATACACTCGAGCAGTATCAACGAGTCCCATAGATCAACGTGACAACCCCTCACCACCGATAACAAACATGGCAGACGGGGGCCAACAGGCTGAAGAGAACCCGCCTCGCCATGGGAGGAAAACCAGCAAAATAATCTCTATCGAAAGCACCCCCGATGGAGACATACAGACAGTTGAGCAATCAGCATCCGGCAATGCCGACTCTGTAAATGTTTTCAAGCATCATCTTCGGGACAGCTGGGACGACAAGGCAGACTTTCTTGATGACGGGGATGGGAATAGGCAGGGCCAACATCACAAACAGAACTTGTCAGTTCAGTTTTTAGATTTCTCAATATCGGGGGATGTTGGTGATGCGCCGAAGGGAGGCGACCAACAAACGGCTGATGATAATTCACCACAACATGGGAGGAAAACCAGCAAAATAATCTCAATAAAGAGCACCCCTGATGGTGACATCCAGACGATAGAGCAACCTGATGACTCTGTGAATGTCTTCAAGCATCACCTTCGTGACAGCTGGGATGGCAATAACCCAGGAGGAATGAATGGTCAAGGCCAGCATCACAAGCAGAATTTATCAGTACAGTTTACAGATTTCTCAATATCAGGGGATGTAGATGCTGCAGAGAGCGATAGTCATAAGCGACAACCAAGCTTCGGCCGGGTGGGAGAATGGGCTGGCGAATCTACAAGCTATAAAATACTCGGTAAGGCTGCAGATGAAAAGGCTGTCGTAGAGGGGGCAGCAGCATTTTACTTTGATCAAGCTGATTCTGGCGATGCGGAGGAGGAAAAGCCTGATTATTCAGACTTCACAAAGAATATACGCAACAGCTGGGGGCAGGACATGCGTACTACATCTGACTCTTCCTCTCACAAACCGAGTCCCTCCGTCCAGTTTTTGGACTCGACGGTCTTAGAATATGCCTCTGATGATTTGCCCCGGGATGTGGGGGATGCAACAGAGAGCAGTGAAAGCCTGCGGCCAGCCTCCAAGAAAGCATCAGCGGAAAGTGACGACTTGAATCATGGCAATGATTTCTCCGATTTTGCGGAGAACATTCGGAACAGCTGGGGCCCAGAATCCCGTTCCTCTTCCAACTCTTCATCCCACAACCACAACCCTTCTGTCCAATTTTTGGATTCAACCATCTTGGAATATGCAACAGACGATTTGCCCCGGGATGTGGGGGATGCAGCAGAGAGCAGTGAAAGCCTCCGACCAGCCTCATCGAAAACTGCACCTGAGAGTTATGGCTCGAATCCTAGCAGTGATCTTTCAAACTTTGCAGAAAACGTGCGCAATAGCTGGGGCCCTGATTCTCGCTCCTCTTCCAACTCTTCATCTCACAACCAAAGTCCATCAGTCCAATTTTTCGAATCAACGATCATGGAGTATACCAAGGAGGATGATGTGGTCGCCGCCTCTGGGGCTGCTGCAGCGTTTGAGCAGCCAACTGATCCACTCTCTCAAAGAAAGTATGACAGTACTCCAACGACCCCTCATGTGGAGTCATTGCCACGTCGGAGGGAGGATGTTTGTGAATCACCCATCTCGCCCTCGGAAAAGAATGATATTGTCGTTCCTATCCCATTGCGGCCTGCTCCTGGTGTAAGCCGAAAACATCGACGTGTCTTCTCTGGACGGTCCAACCCTGCCATGGCTCACAGGCGTGTCAACACAAGGGGGGACAAGTGTGCCCCCACACGAGAATTCAATATCGACGGTGGCCAAATTGAGAGAACCAGTGATGACCAACAGAGAGGGAGGAAGAAAGCATTTTCGATGACACCATCCCAGCAGCCACTTTCACCCATACTTTCACCAACTATCTCCCCAGCAACAGCAGCCATGCCTCCACCCAACCCTCAGCTATTCCAACAACAGCCTCCTCCTCCCATGTATCCCACCGGAAAGCCGCCTTTGCCATATAATGCTCAATACCATCCTGGCGAAGGACAGCAGCCTCAACCTCCTCCTCCTCCCCCTCAGTCTCACTACAGGTACGAGACTCCCCCCCCACCACAGCCACATTACCAAGCCTCGAATCGATCTGATGGCGGAGGTGGTCACAGCGCCCAATCGTCTCCAGTCATTTCTGGGAATCTTCCGCACCAACATCAGACATCAAAGTTGCCTCAGTCAGCGCCTGGTGGTTATCATTCTCAACCTTCCGCGGGTGACCACAGTAGCCCCAAGAGTGGAAACCCGACTCCTCAATACCTTGCTCAGCCCTTTTTGGATGATTCTACTCAAGGTGGAAAAACTGCTCTGGTGGCAAGAGACGAAGGCCTTCAACAGCCGCATCGCCGCGAGCCTTCGTTTAACCCCCTTCCTTACAATGATCCAAACAATGGTCATCACCGAAAGCAGTCATCCTTGGGCAGCTTCCTCGCCACAACTGAGATCTTTGACGAAGACTTTTATGAGGATGAGGGGTATGTCTCGGCCCCTGAGGATACCACCACCAAACATGATCATATGAAGACTCTAAGCAGTGCGAGTTTCATGAAAAGTCTAAGCAGCGACAATCTTTTGAGAGATTACGCTCATGAGGAGGAGGAGACTTCAAAGAAGCATGGTGCAGCTGGAACTGGAGTGCCAGTGCAGCAGCCTCAAGCTCCAAGGCCACCAATGCAATCACCTCACCATTTGCCTTCGCGAGCTTCGTACAGTCCTCAGCTACAGCAACAACATATGCGACCACCCCCACCGCCATCACCCCAGCAACATCGTCCAGTAGACGGCTATTCTTCATATCATTCAAGCCCTGTCGTCTCTGCTGCAAATAGCTCTCCCTCGCCTCCGTATCCACCCACTCCTCCAGGATACTATCATTACAATTCACCTCCCCCGGCTGCCACATGGCAGCAACGTCCACCTGTTCCATCGACTCATCCTAGCATGCATCAGCCTTCTCCTCCGCCGCAATCCACAATCCAGTACCATCATCAGCAACCACCACCTATGCCACAACAACACCCTCATCATTCACCTCTGCCACCTGCTGGTGTTCCGCCACCGCAACTCCAGCAGGGATACTTCGCGCCGACTGCCAATCGCCAACCACTTCCAATGCCTCCCCCCAGCTTCTGCCCTGCGGTGGACCCAAAGCAGCAGCAACAGCAGAAATCACGACGCAAGTGCTCCATTCCAGAATGCCCCAACCGTGTTGTCCAGGGAGGCCTTTGCATCGCCCATGGTGCGAAGCGTAAGACTTGCTCCCATCCAGGCTGCACCAAAAATGTCAAGAAGGCGGGGCTTTGCAGTGCCCATGGCCCAGCGAGGAAGCGATGTGAGTTTGAAGGATGTACCAAGGTGGCTGTGCAGGCAGGACGTTGCATTGCTCATGGTGCCAAAAAGAAGGTTTGCAGCATCGAAGACTGTGTAAAACAGGCCATCATGGGGGGCATGTGTAAGAGACATTATGATGCATACCAGGGCCCTCCGAAAGGCGCGGCAGGAAAAAATGGCAAGTCAAATGGCCACCAGCGAGGCCTCTCAATGTTCCAGGATAAAGACTTGATGACTACGATTATGAACAATGGCAACATGCCATCATAGTGAGAGGATGACCTACAAGCAATGCCTGTTGAGGGTCTGACCAGGTGGTTACGAACTGAAACAATGTTTCATAAAGGGGCCAAAGAGAAATAAACTGAACCGGAAAAGTGCTACGGATATCATTTTATTTCCACATTGTTCAGGGGAACACAGAAGTGACCATCAATTTCAGCAACTATCACTGTAAACACTAATTTGCGTTCGATACTTCGTGCAGTCATGCTTTACTTTGCGTCTCCCACATTTATAACTTGTTTGTAGTGTGTACGGTATGCTTTTATGGTGCAATCCAAATCAATTTCAGCCAGGCAATTGCCCACAGAACAAAGATACCCTCTAGATATACTGCCTGATTGCGAGGATTTCAAGTAAGGGGACCACGGTCACCCCTCTTGGCGACAAATTCCCCGCTTGGTTTTGCTGGATTGGGACTGCAGGCAGCATCTCAACAGTGGATTCATTGTCTAGTAGTAAGTGGGGGGCAGACTTTTGCCAATAAAAGCTTTGGTAGTCCTTAGGGAAGGAGCAAAAGTAATATTATGGTTCGAAAGCTGGTGTTAGACGTTGCATTTACAGTACAATCAACCATGTAATGGTACCCATCAGCTGTATATTCTTCGGAAGGAGTCACTCATTTTCATGTTGCTCTTTCCAGCTCATCTTTCCTCTATTCTGGGTGCAATTGAATTTCAACTTGGAACAGTAGCGACCACAAAACAAACTGTTTTCCTGATGTCGGTGCCAAGTTCTTGCTGTAGACAACTCCTAATATGAACAATCTGCTCCAGTACAAGTTTGTAGATACACTCACTGGCATATTCAACATCAACTGCAGCCCCTTTTCACCACAATAACAATGCTTGCAGAAGAACCAAAACCTGAGATTTTCACCCGCCCTGCTGCCCCTCTGTCAACTTTGGACCCAGGAGTGGTGAAATACGAGTTTGCAAGCTTGGCTCAAGCCGCTGAACACAACAATGAAGCATGACAAAGAATGCAAACGCTGTGATGCATCTCCATCTTTTGACTTGTTCAAGAGCTGGGATATGTGTGGATTACTTAGCAACTTTCTAATTCCATTAAACATAAATGTCCCTCAAACCTAAACATGTACACCTTCAAGTGTATTGTGATCACACCAGTTTCCTGAGACTCTCACCATTCCACACTAATCTGTCATATTTGATGAATGTAGGTATGCAATTGATGTAACTCTCTTTTAATTCTTGAAGTTTGCATTGGAAGGGAAGTAAAAGTAAGAGTAAGAGGTCCGGGGCGGTCCGGGGACTGGAACACACCTGGCCTTGTCAGAGCATTCTGAATGCATTTGTTTTCCCATCTACATTGATGACTGAGATGTGAAGATGCAGGTTATCCCCATGCTGGATGTGGAAGTGCGAGATCTGGTTTTTGTTATCATCTACCTTATTATTGAATTGAGACTTGAGTCAAGCATACTAGGACTAGGACTAGGCTCTGGGGCTAGCTCTAGAGGGAGTCTACCTCTCCCTAAAGCCAAAGAATCCAGATCCAGAGGGATTTCCAATAAGGTGCGGCACTCATAATCTAAAGGAAAGATTCCATGTGCCAGTGCCATGTCAAAGGAGTTGTTCCTAATTAAATTGGAGAAAATTTGGCTTTGGCGAGGACCGAGGGCTTTCCCAACAATGGCCCAACAATGGCCCAACTCTCTCTCCAACTCCACGTCACACTGCATTCCCCACTCAAAAACCACAGCCACACCCGCACGCGCTGCGCGCACTGCGCACGCACCGCACTTCACCCGCCGCCCCAGCCCAATCCGTAGCCCTCCAGATTCCAACGATGGTCGCGGCGGACAGGAACGCCGACGGCGGCGAAGATCGCGGCGGCGACAAGCTGAGGGACGGCCCCTGCGTCGCGCCGTACCTCGAGCTGGAGGCGTGCGCATCGGAGAAGAACGTACGATCCCATCGGGTGAGTCAGCGAAGTTGGCCGAATAAAACGTCGGGCTGCGCGCGGGGGCGGGCGATCGACGTCGGATGATGGCGGAGTGACGCCTTCCTCGATGAATCGCCGGGCGGGCACGCCGTCCGAATATCGGACCAATAAATTTCATTTACATTGCGTGAGGTTCCCCAGCTAAAACGACTAACTCATAGCCACGTCGACGGCTCACACCCCCGACGACGTCCGCGCCGTCGCGCAGGAGAAAATGTCGCGCTGCCCGAGGCAGACGGATGCTCTCATCGTATGCATGAGGAAAAACCCGCTCTTCTTTCACGCGGAGAATCGACGGCGGTAGGTAGGGCCATTGTGATGCGGGGTGAGAATAAAACGATTGCTTCCATGGGATGCATCAGGGCGCGGAGTATGATAGGGCTGTGGTGTATCTATCGCGGGCGTGTGGCCGGATGCCGTGCGGCGGCGACAGGCCGCGCTGCGCGGTACACATAATGCGCGGGTCTAATGGTCTGTCAGGTAGAGCATCATCATTTCTCCATGATAGGAACTGGAACAGCAGACACTCTAGTCGTGGGAAATCCTGTTGGTGCTTCGCTCGGCACAGCGGATGGCGCGCTGCATATTCAAGTAATATACGACTCAACAGCGCCCTGAGAGTGGAGGCAATCTCCCCAACATACAACATCATACGCTGGTGTCTATGTGAAAGTGTTGTGGCTGGGTCATCATTCATCATGCGTGGTTAGCTTCATAATTTGGCTTTATTTTCACATATTATGATGTCAACATACTTCTCATAGCTACTGATAGCGCTGCTGATAGATCCCCTCATTTCAAACCAATTCGCCGATTACCATGTTCCATCTCTTTCATAGGCAGCCTTTTACAACACAAAAATTCTATGTATGCATGACTATGCATTTCTCGGATGAGATGTCATAAATTGGCACGGACACTCTGCGCACCATCAACCTGAGAAGCCTCATCGTGGTGCTTCTTGCACTTCCCTCGAACGATCCCCTGCTTAGTGCACCCCTCAACGCAGCACATCCTCTTCTTTGCTCCATGAGCGATGCACCTCCCGCCCCTCACCGCCACCTTCGGACATCCGATCATCTCGCATCGCTTCCGGGCCGGTCCGTGGGCGCTGCAGAAGCCCTCCGTCTTCACGTTCTTAACGCATCCCGGGTGCGCACACTTCTTGCGCCTGGCGCCGTGGGAGATGCAGCGTCCGCCTTGGACGACGCGGTTCTGGCAGCCGGGCGCAACACAAGTGCGTCGGGGTGGGACGCGACGAGCCCTCTTGGGCTTTTGTGTCCCAGTTGCCTGGCGGCCTGGCTGGGGCATAGCCACCATGGGCATTGACACAGATGAGGATGTAGGCTGACATACGACGCTGCCATCCACGCACCCCAAAGCCGATTGTTGCGGGATGGACATTTGAGATTGCACTACTTGAGGCAGCTGCAACGAGTTGGGGACTGGTGGCTTGTGGTCAAATTCCTGGAGAAAGAGATCTACGTCGTCGAATATGCTAGGGCTGACAAAACTGCCGTGGGAGTTCTGCCTCTGATAAGTGCTTGGTCCACTCCAGCGGAGGCGGCCGAAGACGTCGTTGATCTGATCATTGATTGTTTTCTCGCCCTGTGGAATCTGCTGATTGTTTCCCAAAGTCGACAGCTGATCAGGCTGTAGGGGCACTGTAAAGTCGATGGAATCAATCCGGACGGCGTTTGGTATGACCTGCTGGGACATCGTCAGCTGAGTCAATACCTGGCCGAAGGTTTGGTTGTTCCAGAAGGTTTGTTGGGTAGGCACGCTCTCATGTTGCTGACGACTGCCTGAGTTTGGCACGAAGATCGTGTCCATAGGCATTGTTGATTGATTGGGTTGGTAAAATGATTGGTTCATTGTATGCTTGGATACCTCAGGTATTTCTTGGGTTCGTAATTTCGTTGCCCAAATCAGTTTCGTCCGCCTGTAAGAATTTGAATAACGAGAGCAGGTTCAAATGATAGACAACGAGTTGAGTGATCATACATTTGTTGAGAAATCGAATTGGTGCACAGCACTGGCTCTACCGCCAGGCGATGAAATGACTCCACACGCGTCAGACACAAGAAACCCCGACGACCCTGGCTGCAATAGGTATCGTAGGAACAAATTTGTGGCAAGCGAATTCAAACGAAACGGCCACTCCTAAACCAAAGCAGACTGGAGAGGCAACACTACTACTTGACCCATCGAAACAGTTGACGACACCGTGTTGCCGTACCCACCTTGAGCACTCGAATCAATACCTGATGAAGAGGAGGTCGTCTGTGCGAGTGTATGTTGTTATGGTACACAGAAGGAGGGACGGAGAATAGGATCGGAGTGATGGCGCACGTAGAGGCAGAAGTGATCTGACGAAAATATTATATGAGAACGACAACATACAGCATGTACTTCTAGAGTACACTGGTAGCCTCTGGTAGCTAGCTAGAGAGAGGTAGACTGGCAGGGTTTCTGTATGTAGCTATGTAGGTTTCTCTAGATACATGAACTTTTGGAATCGAATCGAAATGCAAGATTTTTTCCCGTGCCTTCCTTGTGCGACCATACATAGACTCCACCCCCGCCCTGTCTACAAATACGTCACGCATACATAATGACACTCCGAGGCTCGTCTTCCTGGATCTTCTAAATTCTAAAAGCTGCATAGCGGTTTTGATTTTGATCGATTTCGATCACAAATCACAGCGACAAACGTGCCTTTGGGTGTTTATTGTACCGAAAAGGATGTCTGTCTACGTACACAGACCATATTGTACATATATACATACAGACGGCCATTATCTGGAGCCTACGTGTAACTTTTTGTCCTACAGTGATATCTTATTGATTCCCGCAAGGTGCGAAGGTTTTAGTCCAGTGACAACCGGCACTGGTTGTCAAAGATTTTGAATAAAATAGAACAATCGTAGACTAAACTAGTTCATTATAGTGACATCCGGCATTGGATGTCACTTATTTTGAGTAATATAGAAGAAATTTAGACCAAATTAGTCTAAATACAGAAGCGAAAAATGTCCGAGAGAACGCGACACGTCATATTTCTCGTGACGTGTCAGCGTTCAATTCGAGCGAAAATGCTGGTATCACGTAGACTCAGCGACATGGCCGTCTGTACATACTTTCTTCTATCATCCTTTATCACTTTTTATATATTGTCAACATGATTGCCTCCAATCTGCAACAAATCGTTTACATGATGTGATGACAACGTTCTATTCGTACCGCTGGATGTTAGTGCGCATGGAATGTTCTTGCTGTTCTTCCTCTTCTGCCTGCATGTAATCTGCTTCCTTTGGTTCTGGCGATGTGGCCGTCTCTCTGACTCGTTTGGCTTCGACGGTCTATTTGCCGATACAATCAGCGCTAGATCGGATTCGCCAGGTATGTTATTGGTGCAACGAGAGAGAGACGAATGTATCTTTGTAGGTTTTGCATTGCTTGCACTTCCATCAGAACTCCTCGTTTTGGATGCCTCTTTGGCACCACTGCGAGCATTTTGGGAAACTCCAGCAATACACAGGTGCAGACTCGGAGAATTTCCTTTCAGTGCACTCTTCTCAAATGTGTTGCACAAGTTCGTCACATCGCAGGGTGGTGCTGGTTTGCTCGTTGTAGCATCACTTTGCTTCTTTGTATGTTCCGGCTCTCTCCGCAGAGAGGGAAACAACAACGGAGGAGGCTCACCATTTGCAGGACAAACAGGGCATACGATATTCTCTGCTAGACAACCTTCGCTTTCAGATGCCGCTATAGCGGTGAGCATCATGCTCACAGCACAGGTGCGATGGACTATATGTTGCGAAGGACAAGGCAACCTCTTTGCAGTCCTATCGACGGCTAATGACATGGAACAGAAGTTGCATTTTCGCCCGGGATAATCACCTGTAGTAACCTCTTGCATTGCATTGACTAGGTGTTCGTGCAAGGGTGGGCCAGATGAGGTCGAACCATCCAGGGACAGCAGCTCATTGTAGTCGGAGGGCTCGAGATCTCGAAACTGAAGAAGTGATAGTCTTTCTCGCTCATCTCTCATTGACTTGTGTTGGTGAGATGATGGCGCGACAGCTGTCCAATCTGCAGGATATTGAGAGGCGCTTGCCATGAACCAACTAGCATGATTATGAGAACTGGCGGCTCCTCCAGCGAAGCAGCTTTGGCACAGGTCACGAGACGGACAAAGTGCACACCGCACGAACTGTTTGCGAATTGTCAAACGACAATGATTGCACTGCAATGGTGGCAACCGTCTTCGCAAAGAAGTCTTGGTACCTCCATCAGCACTACCCTTGGCTCCGCCGGATACGAGAGAAGCGGTCCAGGGGGCACGGCATAGGGGACATAGTGCGGCCTTTCTCTCTGCCCGCTGGTGAGCGACAAGAACGCGCATACATGCCTTGTGAAAGTTACTTCCGCAGCTGGAGTCGCAATAACAGAGCAAGTTCTCTTCGAGCTCCTCGTTCGTCATTTCGTCTTGGCAAATAGAACATACACTATCGAGTTCTCTCTGAGCCACCTGTGTTCCCTCTGCAGATGTAGCTAATGCCTCGCCGTGACGTTCTTTCGTACTGTCTCCGTCTTCCCTCGCCCCATCTCCTCTCTTGAGGAATGCGTGTACTGGCGGATTTCTGCGTTTACGTCCGTTCGAGCCGTCCAGGATTCGATTGACTTCGTCTTCCCTCCAGGACATTTGCCATGACAGTGGATTTGACGGCTGGACCTTGAGTATCTTTATGATAACAAAAAGGATGTGGGCGCACAACACTCCTTTCGCTTGACCTCCGCCACAAGAGCATCGATGACAAGGAGATCCTACGCAAACGGTATATATCGATTCACTGTCGCCACTTCTGAGCTTGAAGAGCAACGGCCCTCCTCGAGACACGAGGTAAAACTTTGCTCGAGATAAAGAGGCGATGTCGTCGTCCCAATTACTGGGGCAGCTATGAGACCGCATCGTCAAGACTGGACCTGCGGAGTGCAAGCAAGAGCCGTAGTTGCAACAAGGTCGGCTATGCGAGACTATGTGCCAACTATTGCGAGTCATGGATGGTGTACAACGTGATGCCCTTCACGATCACTGTTGTTTTTCCACCAGGTTTTCGACTCGGGTGAGATAACAATTATATTATTAATTATGGACGTCTGGTATGAGGGCCATGTATGCAAGTCCCTTCATCCAAGCTTCATCTCTTGGCTTGAACAAGCAATGGAATCATGACCAATCGTGACTGGAGACATGAAAGTGCTTAGCGTACTAATTTCCGCATTTGATCATCACTTTAGACGGATTAGTTCTCCGCCTATGTTTTTACTGATGTGAATGCATGTTGATGTACTGATGTGGTACCAGAAGGTGGATGGGAGATGGATATTTGTTATCAAAGTTGTCGTTCAAATGATGCTGTGGTCCTTTATGTTTCCTTTGTTATATGAATATAATCATTGCATATTCTAGGTTAGATCAGGCTTCGTGGTCTGGTCCAGCCTCGAACGTCTTGAGCGTGTCTTGAGCGTGTCTTGAGCGTGTCTTGAGCGTGTCTTGAGCGTGTCTTGAGCGT